>JAODAL010047655.1:0-29703 GCA_025379985.1 Phyllomedusa bahiana | reverse complement strand
AATTTCTGTCTTGCACGCAGAAATTTGCAACTTTCAAAATTGCAAATTTTCCAAAATTTTCATGACATTTTGATATTTTTCACAAAACAAAAAGGATTGCATGGATAAAAATTTCTTATAACTTAAAAGCACAATGTGTCACGGGGAAAACAATCTCTGAATCACATGGATAGGTAAAAGTGTCAAAAGTTATTCTCACATAAATTGACATATGCCAGATTTCAAAAATAGGGCTGGGTCAGGAAGGCCAAAACAGGCTGGGTCCTTAAGGGGTTAACAGTCTCTTACCTATTCCTAGATATCCCCTCTGGTATGAGCTGTATCAGCTCCTCTGGTCGCTATATCTACAGACCTGTTTACTCTGTCATGATAGGCTGCCAGTATGGTTGCTATAGCTAAGACCTGGCTTTTACTGCAGCCTAGTAGAAGCCAGTAAACACACCCCTGAATTCAAAGTGAAACCAAGAAAACAGGATTGAGGTAAGAAGAATCAATGTAGTGAGACAACCCCTTTAATAATTTCACATTATAAAAAACTTCATGGTAAACGCTAATTACTAAATTATTGTAATCTCTATAGTGTACACATTTTGCATTTAATAAGGATAGTATACACTGTCAGATCAAGCATGCTCCATTTAGGTGCATAAAAGACAATTTAACAAATCAATATTTAAGATTTAACCTTTAGGGCTTGTCCCCACAGCACGGGTTTTTGGACGGTTTTACAGATGGTTTTCGGTTTTGAAAACCATCTGTAAACCGACTCTCAACCCCTAGAATGGACCTCTATGGAATATCCGTGCAGTGGTCCCCACTGCATGGATTTTCCGCAGGATGGTTTTATAGACGGCCGGCGGTCCGAAAAACATTGAACATGTTCATTCTTCCACCTGGTTTTTGGGCTGAATATGAACACCTCAATGCGAAGGGGGAGGGCTTTTCTCCGCAAACAGTGGAAAACAGCCGTCCCCCTGCGGCCGTGCACACAAAAACAGAGGTAATCCGACCAGTGTTTGCTCTCTGCCGTGGGGACGGGTCCTTACCGTCCATGTAAAAAAAAACAAACAAAACAAAAAAAACTCTAGATATTATGGAAGAGAAAGTAAAATTAAACACACTGGAAAAAACGGAGGTATGTATATTCACAGAGGAGTTTACTGGTCAACCTTTACCTTTACCATGGGTAAAAACCATTCCTAACTTGGTATTAAGAAATTTTATACAATGAGACATTGGGGCACATTTATCAAGAGTTGCGCCAGATTTCTGGCACAATTTTCGCCACAAATAATGTTGTACATGCTTTATACCACATTTAAGATGTGTTTTAGAAAGTTTCTAGACCCTTCTGTGCCTCATCTGACAAAATAAGTGTGACCTCTGTCTTTAGGAAAAGGGGTGAGGCTTAGCATGTGACAAAATACGCCAAAGTTTGGGTTACAGCAGTTATTGTGCAGTGATGCTAAGACTAGGTCTACACAGCAACTGTGAAAATGCCGTCCAAAATCCAACGGTATAGAAAATGGCGAATGGGAGGGCACTCTCCTAGTAACTTGTAGGCAAGGTGCTGGTCAATAGGTGTGTGCTTACACCATGTATACAATAAAGTCAATCGACATGCAGGACCTTTATCAAAACAGTCACTGTGGAGCAAAGAAAACAAATATAAGTGTATGTACATGAAAGAACCCAATGCACACAAAAAAATGTACAAAAACACAAATATACATATATACAGAACCAGGAGATCGAATGTCTAGAATATGAAACAAATTATGTACAGTTTATACACACAATGGATGTATGCTGATAAATATAAATCAATAATGACATGTGTATTGACAGAGGAAAGAGGAATATCCTCCATGTAGATATAGGCATGGTAAGCGGCGTCTAGAACATAGGGCAATCAATGAATATATATAGTGCATAGAATTATAACTGGCCCTATTAAACCCTCCATGTAAAAAACTTACCAGAATCTATAGTCAGGGAATAGTAGAAACGGGCCGTAGCCCAATGAAGAGAGGAGCCAGTCTGGTGAGAAGGAGAAAGCAGCCTGTAGATAAAGCAATCCATGCGGCAATGCCGTCGGAAACAGAAGTCCGGGCATCCCGTCACGTCACTTCCGGAACAGAGGAAGATGGGAAATGTAGTTCGAAGTGAAAAATTTGCGCATGCGCAATGACGTCGCGCGTGTGTTAAAGACTAGAGCTGTATGTAAAGAGGGGAATGAAGAGGAAAGACGCAGAACGGGATCCAGAGAACAAATGATAGATGCAGCGGTATGGAAAAGGGGGAAAGTGACTATAGTATACAGTAGAATGTATAAATAAACTGAGAAAATAACAGTGAAACATAAAATAAAATAAACAATAACATTTTGTGAAATAGAAAAAAAGAAAAAGACAGAAAAACATAGTAATCACTTTAAAAAATATATAATTAAAATGGAAGAAAAACCAAAAAATCTAGAGAGAATGTATAGCAAAATAAGGTAGGAAAAAATGAAAAGAAGGAAAAGGGAAAAAAGGAAAAAAGGGGAAAAAAAAGGGAAACAGAAAGCACTAAGCGAGAGAATACGCAGAAAGGTATGCAGAGTTATGGAAAAATGTCTAGTAGTATCTCACCCTGTTAAATTTTCTGTGCTAGCGTAGCTGTAAGGAAAAAAAGGAAATAGAATTAATGTAATCCAAGGTTAAGCAAAAAGAAAGTCACATTCCCTATTTAAGCCAAAAGGCTGCAACGTATTCAATCTAAAAATCCAAAAAGATTCCCTTTCCTTGAGAAGCCTTATGTGATTACCCCCTCTGCGGGGTCTCCTAACCTGTTCGAGAATCTGAAAGCGAAGCTGGGAGATGTTATGCCCAGCTTCTTGTAAATGATGTGGTAATGGCAACCATGTTTTGTTGCATCGAATCGAAGACTTATGACTAGAGAGGCGGTCCTTCATCCATTGTACCGTTTCCCCTATGTACAATAAGCCACAAGGACACTTGAGGGCATATACCACATACATGCTGTTGCATGTAAATGGTCCGCGCAACTCGAATCTTTTTCCTGTTCTAGGATGTGAGATATAATTGCCCTTGATGACACTTGAACAGTGACAGCACTATAAACACTGGAATTTTCCCTTTCTGGGTGATGCTAAAGTAGATTGGATGAGTGATTTTTTTCTGTGATCCTATATCAGCCTTCACTAGCATATCCCTGATATTCCGTGATCTCTTAGAGCATATCAAGGGTGGTTTCTGGAAGACTTCCTGACAGGGATAGGCCCTTTGAAGGATGTTCCAATGTTTTCTTAAAATATTATGGATACCTATCATCCTAGGGTGATAGGTATTGACAAAGGGAATCCTATTCTTGTTCGAATTTGTGGAATTTGTGTTGGCTGGATTAATCTCTAGAGCATCGTCAGGATAACCCCTATTGCGAAATATGTCTTCCATCATGTTTAGTCTAGTCTGTCTTTGTGTAGAATCTGATACTATACGTTGTACCCTCATCATTTGGGATCTAGGTAATGCTTCTTTATTGTGAATGGTATGGCAGCTCGAAAAGTGAAGAAGAGTGTTACTGTCCGTGGGTTTAGTGTAGAGATCCGTACTTAAATGGGTTTTGCCAAGACGGCTGTTCCCTACCTCACACGCTGCCGCTGGTCCCCTGGGTCTTGAGATCGGGGCGTTCTCTGCTTGGGTAGTTTAAAAAAAACCCGCCCTCTAGACGGCATTTAGTGATGTCATCACGCCGCGAGTCGTGCGCTCTTCTGCCGGCATCTGAGCCTCCACAACTAAAAGCCGGGAGGCAGGGAGTGGGACAAAGATCCAGAATATAGAGAAACGTAGAAGACAAGGAGTAAGGGATCGGGGCAAAGACCCAGAATATAGAGAAACGTAGAAGACAAGGAGTAAGGGATCGGAGCAAGGAACTAGAACATAGAAAAGCGTAGACATGGAGTAAGGGAGCGTGGCTAAAAGCCAGGACAGACAATGGCAAACATCCTGCTCCTGCCGTGTTTCACTGTACAATGTGAGTGAGGACGGCAGGACAATCTGAAGAGCAGCTAGCACATCCCCCCACTCAATCAAAGCACAGTCCCTGAAGATTCTGTGCGAACAGGAAGGAGGGGGGAAGTGAGGAGCAGACACACTGTCCTGGCCGGGAGAGGAGCTATTGCGCCTGTCAGAGCGTGCACGCTCCCGAGGAGGCTTCAGAGGAAGAGGACTGAACCACGCAAGCGCGGCCAGCAAGCAGGAGGCTTAGAACAGGTCGGCTCCAATGACAACCACCTGTAAACACTGATAAGGTAAGGAAGGCTGCAGCTGTGGCACCTTACACTTTTTTTAATGACATGCAATTAGGAAAGTGCCTAACTTATGATTTCTAAGCATCCCACGTCGACATTGCATGGTGGCAAAACCCCTTTAAGGTATTATCGTCATTTCTTATGACCATTGTGTCTAAGAAGGGTAAGTGATGTATATTATGTTCAAATGTGAACTGTAACGTTGCAGCCTGTAGGCTTAAATAGGGAATGTGACTTTCTTTTTGCTTAACCTTGGATTACATTAAGTCTATTTCCTTGTTTTCCTTACAGCTACGCTAGCACAGACAGTTCACTGTGAAGTCACTTAATTAACGTACTAGAAGTTTGAAGTAGAACTTCTAGTACGTTAATTAAGTGACTTCACAGTGATTATTCTTTTAATGGAAGGATTTCTCAATGAACCTGTGGGTGCAGAAAAATGGATGTCGGAAGTCCAGAAGATTTTTTTCGACTGTGAAAGTACAGAGGAAACTGGACCGACTAATTTGAGATTAGTATTTAAAGAACTATATATCTGTTATAAAGACAATATCAAGTCATTCTGGGAGACTCCTTGCCTCGAAGATTACATCAAGGCTAAAATTGTACCTCGTGGATTAAGATCTAACGTTAGTCCGGCCCTTAGATCAAGGTCCCCCCAGGTAGTAAAAAAGTGGGAAGAGGAGCTTCTAAACTCCTCTCTAAATTTGATGAAAATGCTACTAGAGGAAGAAAAAGTGATATTGGAAAAAACCAGGACAAAATTAAAAGAAACAATAGAGAAAGCTTTTCTCCTTAGAGGGGATTTGGACTTCTCAAGACGTGAAGTGCTTTTAAGAAATTCAGTAGAAAAATATACTCAAAGTCTGAAAGAGCGAAAGCATAAACAGTTTATAAGAGATCTTCATGAATTTAAGGAGGGCAAGGGGTTTGAACATCTGTTCACCTGTGAACAAGAGAGAGACACACATATCTCATCTTCAGATCCTGAGTTATCTGATAGTGATAATTATACAAATAGAAATAGGTATCGGAAAGGAGGACAATCTAGGGGAAGAAGGGGAAATTTTCAATCATGGAACAAAGAAGGGGAGGAAAAAGGGAAAGGAGGGGGACGGGGGAAGACGGGAAAATCAGGCAAAGGTTTTACCCCAGGGATACCAAACACATACTACAACTACAGCAGGATTAGGATCATCCTCCTCTGCCTCCTCCTCACATGCTCCCCCTCTTCCTTTTTTTTTAGATCAACAGGAAGGCCCACCCTATACACTCAGGGAAACTACGGTTCAACAACCCAAGAAAACAGGGAAAAGTGCCAACAAGGGCAAAACCAAATAAATTTAAATTTTTCCAAGGTCACTGACTAAGGAAGAAATTAGTATACTTTCTAAAGGACTTTCGTTTGTGTCAACTACCAAATTTAATGAATTTAACTGGGTCAAAGATATGAACTTGTTTGTTCGTAAAATTAAATGGTTTAAGTTTTTTAAACATAATGACGAACAAACATGTAGGGATCTGGAATCTCCATAAAGGACCTCCCAGGAAGGAGGACCCGGCTGGGTATGGAGGAAAGGGGAGATGGGGTTAGTGTTTGCCCCAAAGGATCTCAGAAATTTAAAAAGGGAAAAGGTTTTCCCCCCCCCCGATACCCCAGAAATTGACATCTTTTTAAAGGGTGGTGATTAAAATTGGGCGACGTATAATCCCGCCCGGGGGAGGCGCCGTTTTCCGCCCGTTTCCCGGCGGGTTGCGCCCGATTTATGTCGGGGGGGCCGGGTCATCATTTCATGAAAAGTCCCCCCGGACTCGCCAGTGTGTTAGGCGAAGTGCGGCGTGCGTCTGAGATTGTCGCCGGAGGTGTCATCATACAGCGGGGGGAAAAATCCGCCGCGCCTGCAAGTGCGTGGGGGGAAGTGCGGGGGGGTGGGTGCTGTTGCGGGGTGCGCCGAAGATTTTCCCTCCGAGGAAGTGCCCTATAAAAGCGGGGAAAAGTCCGCCGGCCTCGCCCGTGGGGGGCCAGTGCGGGGCTTAGGTGCCGTGCGGGGCTGCGCCCAAAATCTGATTCGATGCGGACAGGTGGAATAGCGAGAAATCATTCCACATGTCGGTGCGGAGTTTAAAACCCAAAAACGCCTTTTTAAAAGGGTTCTACTTCTAGGAAAAGAGCGAAACATTACAAATAAAAATTACATAAAACAAAATCACTTTCCAATATCCCTAATTCAAGAAATAGGAATATTGGAAATGCCGAAATAACAGTATTTCAAATCTGAAACCTATTTCTCATTGGTCGCCAGAAACCGGCCATCAGAATAGGAGCGACACTGAACTATTAAAAACCTATGGGGCAGATTACCAATCAGAATCCACGGCGGGACTGTTTCACAAATACAGTAAAATGCTAAAAAACAGCCGATTGCTGGATTACGGGGGCTTGGCTAACTCAGCCAATCAGAATAGGAGCGACAAAGTCCCATCTAGGCTATGGAGAAATTTTAGACCAATCAGAATACGAGCGAAAAAGTCCCATAATAGCCTATGGGGAAGTTTAAATCCAAACAGAAATCCAGGGCGGGATAATTCAAAATACGTAAAAATGCTGGGAGGGGTAAGAAGCCCCCCCCTGATTGGCTGAGCTAGCGGGGTCTCGGCGAGCTCAAGCCAATCAGAATAGGACGACAAAGTCCCATTCTAGCCTATGGAGAAGTGTAGACCAATCATAATCCAGGGCGGGATAATTCAAAATACAGTAAAAATGCTAAAAAACAGCTGATTGGCTGAGGCTAGCGGGTCTGCTAGCTCAGCCAATCAGATAGGAGCGACAAAGTCCCATTCTAGGCTATGGAAAGTTTAGACCAATCCAGATACGAGCGACAAAGTCCCATTCTAGCCTATGGGGAAGTTTACACCATCAGAATCCAGGGCGGGATAATTCAAAATACAGTAGAAAATGCAGAAAAGAGCTGATTGGCTGAGCTAGTGTGGTCTCGGCTGCTCAGCCAATCAGAATAGGGGGAGCGCAAAGTCCCATTCTAGCCTAGGGAGAAGTGTAGACCAATCAGAATCCAGGGCGGAATACAATTCAAAATACAGTAAAAATGCTGAAAAGAGCTGATTGGCTGAGCCAGCGGGGCGGGCCCCCCCCAAAGGGGGGGGGGGGGGGGGGGGGGGGGATGCCCCCCTGGGGGAGTTTAATAAAAAAAAAAAAAGATAGAGTAGCAAAATATGTTTGAAGTAAAAGAAAAGGCGTGATTTGGTGTATTGGTGAAACCCTATCAAATTTCGAGCGACATAGTAATTTCTAGCCTATGGGGTAATGTTTACTCTCAAGCAGAACCAGCGGATTAATTCATATACAGTAAAAATGCCTGAAAAGAGCTGATGGCTGAGCTAGTCGGGGGGGTCTCGCTAGCTCACCAATCAGAATAGAGCGACAAAGTCCCATTCTAGACTATGGAGATGTGTTGACCACACAGAATCCAGGGCGGGATATTCAAAATAAAAGTAAAAATTGCTGAAAAGAGCTGATTGATGAGCTAGCGGGTCTCGGCTAGCTCAGCCCAATCAGAATAGGAAGCGACAAAGTCCCATTTCTAGGCTATGGGAGAAGTGTAGACCATCAAATCCAGGGCGGGATAATTCTATAATACAGTAAAAATGCTGAAAAGAGCTGATTGTGCTGAGCTAGCGGGGTTCTCGGCGAGCTCAGCCAATCGAGCACGAGCTACATCTCCATTATACTCTATGGAGAGATGAGCGCTATCAAATCTCGGCGCTCAGCGCCGCGCGCATGAAGTATTAAACAACAAATTATGTTTTTAATAAAACAGTGTAAAACATTCCAATAAAGACCGAGAACACTTCTTAAAAATTAAAAACCCCGAGACAACGCGTTCGTACGCCGAGACTGCGCTACATAAGGAATTGCCATAGAGAGAATTGCCGGGAAAGAACAGTAAATTCAAATTTGTAAAGTATTCTTATTGGTCGCATAAACCACAATCAGAATAGGAGCGACAATGTCCCATTAGAGCCTATGGAGGAGAAATTTGACCAAATTCAGAATAGGAGCGACAGTGGCCCATTCTATCCTATGGAGAAAACTGGACAATCATAATTCAAAGCGGGACAGTTTCAAAATACAGTAAAAAGGCAGAAACGAGCTGATTGGTTTAGCAGCAGCGGGGGCACTACGCCAGCTTAGCCAATCCGAGCGCGAGCACTTTCATAGAGTTCTATGGGGAAATCGAAATTTAAAAGAGCGCCGTAATTTGGCACCAATGGGAGAGCGAGCGACGCTCTCCTATGGGTTTTCTACAATGCAATCCGGATAAAAAATTGTACATGGCTGAAATCAAATTATAAACACTACAGAAGTTGTGCCGATGAGTAGATACAACAATAACTAATAAGTGGCTAACGAAAACAAATAAAAAAAACCATAAAATCATGTTATATCTTATTTGTCGTTAGACCAAGGATCATTATAGGTATGGGTGCGATCAAAATAAAGAAATAAGCATGATTTTCTTGATTTCAAATCTTTTATTTCGTTAGCCAATATTAGTATTCCTTTATATACACATCGGCACAACTTCTGTAGTTGTTATAATTTGATTTCAGCCATGTCACTTTATACCATATTGCATTAGAAAACCCAGAAGAGCGAGCTCGCTCTCCATGGTCCAAATTACGGCGCCTCTTTTAAATTTCGATCCCCATAGAACTCTATGAAGAAAGCAGCTCGCGCTCTGATTGGCTAAGCTGGACAGACCCTGGCTGCTCAACCAATCAGCTGTTTCTGCCTTTTTTACTGTATTTTTTGAAACTGTCGCCGCCTTGAAAATATATTGGTCCATTATTCTCCCATAGGATAGAATGGGCACTGTCCCGCTCCTATTCTGATTGTCAATTCTCCTCATAGGCTCTAATGGGACATTGTCGCTCCTATTCTGATTGCTGGTTTATCCGACCAAATGAGAATAGCCTTTAACAAATTTGAATTACTCGTCTTCCGGCAATTCTCTTATGGCAATTCCCCTATGTAGCACCGGTCTCGGCGACGAACCGTTGTTCGGGTTTTTAAACTGCTTATTTTTAAAGAAGTGTTCTGGTCTTTATCTGAGAATGTATTTACACTGTAAAAAAATAATTTGTTGATTAATACTTTCATGCGCGCGCGCTGAGCGCCGAGATTAGAGAGCGCTCATCTCTCCATAGAGTATAATGGGAGAAGTAGCTCGCCCTCTGATTGGCGGAGCTAGCCGAGACCCCCTAGCTCAGCCAATCAGCTACTTTTTTCAGCATTTTTACTGTATTTGAATAATCCCGCCCTGGATTCTGATTGGTCTACACTTCTCCATAGCAAATGTGGACTTTTTCGCTCCTATTCTGATTGGCTGAGCTAGCCGAGACTCCCGCTAGCTCAGCCCAATCAGCTCTTTTCAGCATTTTTACTGTATTTTGGAAATTATCCCGCCCTGGATTCCTGATGGTCTACACTTCTCCCATTAGCCTTAGAATGGGACGTTTGTCACTCCCTATTCTGATTGGCTGAGCTAGCCGAGACCCCGCTAGCTCAGCCAATCAGCTCTTTTCAGCATTTTTATGTATTTTGAATTATCCGCGGGGATTTGATTGGTCAATTCTTCCCATAGTTTTAATGGTTCACTGTCGCTCCGATTCTGATTGGCGGTTTCTGCCGACCAATGAGAATAGGTTTCAGATTTTAAATTTTACTGTCTTTCCCGGCAATTTGCAATATCATATTTGTTGTATTGCGCCGTTCTAGAGTTTGGAAAAGAGATGTTTTTTTTTTTATTATGTGTATTTTTTACATGCAGCTCTCTTCTGACACTGTTTTCCGCCTTTATAAAGGCGATTTTTTCCTATTCATACTCCTGCTGCACGGAGCGGAGCGCCCAGAGTGCTGTCGCGATCTTCGATCTGCTTCCTGCATGTTCCTTCTTGCTTCACTTCGCCTCCGCCGGAGCATTTCGACCAAGTCTTTCTTGTCGGAGCGGAGCGCGAAGACTTCTTGTCGCGATCTTCGAGCCCCTTTCCTCGCATGTTCGGATCCTGCTTCACTTCGCCGCCGCCCGGGGGAATTTAGACCAAAAAAAACCTGGTCTGCCTGTCCGGACGGCCGAGCGCCGCGATTTGGCGAGCCGCGATGGTACATGCCTCGGACTATACGAGCGCGCCGCGTCCCGCCCCGGAACGCCTACACCGCGCCCCACCGCACCCACTGCCCGCCCTCTGCCCGCCCCTTCATGCGGACCGCAGCCGAAAGTGGCGACTGCTGGGTCCGACAGCGGGATTCGGGCTGGGAGGCGCAGTGTACGCCAGAAAACAGGCGTTTAAAACCCGTTTATACATGTCGCCCTGTGTGTTTAACTTTAAAAGTAAAAGCACAAACAGGCTTAATTAACCTTCGGACATGAATTAGGCTACAGGAAAAATGTATATATTTTGGCGTTGAAAAAGACGGTTTATTTTTGTCAGCACACCAGCAAAACAACGCTTAATTAACCCCTGGATTTAAATTGCGCCAAAGAATTGAGCCGCACAAAATAGTAGCTTTGTAGCGTGTTACAATTGCGTGTTTTCTACGCCACACAAGAGATATAGTTGTAATTAACCTTTGCTTGTGAATTAGGCTACAGGAAAAATGTGTATATTTTGGCGTTGAAAAAAACAGTTTATTTTTGTCGCACCAGCAAAACAACGTTTAAATTTAAACCCCCCTGGATGAAAAATTGCGCCAAAGTTTTGGAGCCGCACAAACTAGTAGTTTTGGGTGGTGTTACAATTGAAATGTTTTCAAACGCCCACAACACGAGATGCATTTTGAAATTTAAACCCTTTTTGGCTTGTGATTTAGGTCCCCGGGAAAAATTTAAATATTTTTGCATTGAAAAAGACGGTTTTTGGGGGTTCGCACACCGGGCAAAAAAAAACCCGTTTTAATTAACCCCGGGATGTAAATTCGCAATAAAATTTGAGAAAACCCCAAAAAAATGAAGTGGAAATTTGTATTGAAAAAAACCGTTGTTTTTTTAACCCCCTTTTACCGAAATTTGTGGGTATTTCAACGGAAAATTGGGGGAAAGGGGTTCCCAGCAAATTGCCGTATGAGTACGTAAAGGGCGAAAATTTGCGAAACTCCAAGCGGAGCGGGGAAAGATCCCCAAGGGAAAAGTATGAAAAATTTAAAAAAAAAGGGGTAAAAAATTGTAAAAACACAAACACAAAAAAAAAAAAAAACCGTACTTCCCCCTTTTTTTCCCCTTTTTAAACAAACGCCAATCGCCCCAAAAAAAAAAAATCAAAAAAAAAAAAATTTAACCCTTTTATTTGGTATCACCCCCATGCGTCGGGGCAAACCTACCCTTTTAAATCTGTCTTTTTTAATTCCCCCTTCGGGGGAACGCCAAAAAAAAAAAACCCCAAAAAAAAACCCGTAAAAGAAAACGATTTTTTTTTCATCCCCCCCAGCACAAAAAAGGGAGTAAAAAGTAAAAAAAACTCATATCAACTTTCAAAGTGTTTGGGGGGCCAAAATTTAAAAACGTCAGTTTATCCCGCAAAAAAAAAGCCTTACACGCTTGTATACGGAAAAATTTAAAAAAATTTCTGGCTTTTAAAGATAGCAAATGCAAAAATTTTGGGTTTTTACAAAATATAAACATTTTTTTTTTTTCAAAAAAATTGTGTTTTCCCAAATAAAAAAACTCCCAAAAATTTGGGGTTTACCCACCGAAATCGTAAAAAAACCCCAAGAGTAAAACTAACTTGTAAACGGATCCCTGCCAGGGGAACCCGGCTAAAAAAAAAAAGGCTTTTAGGGCATGCAGGCTATCCCCCTTTTTTCCTCCCAGGGGTTGTTTTGCCCATGAAAGCCCATGTGCCCACCCTTTTTTAAATCAATCAAAAGCACACTTTTTCCCACCCAAGTACCCCAAACTTCGACTTCGTTCCGAACCGAATTTTTCCCTGAAAATCAAAAAACAAATTTCCCCTTCGTTGGGAATCGATTGGGCCCATCTCTACCATTGACCTAACCCGGGTTTTTTGGCACATTGGGGAACTTGGGTTCCCCTAAGAAATTGCGCAAAATTTTTTTAAAAGGCTTTTGAAATTCGGGAAAAAAAAGGGGAAAAAGTCATTAGAATAAATGTCAGTAAAATAGAAACAAAGGTACTGACCCTTGCTTGGGGGAACCGGGTCTCAGAAAGGGCCCCTTTGTTTGTCTAAACTCTTGCTGTATGTAAATAAAGGGTGAGAGCAGCAAAAATACTTTTAAAATTTTAAATTGTTGAAAAAATTTTAAAAATTTTAAAATACCCTGAAAAAACATAATAAAATGGGGTTTTTTTAATGTCAAATTAAAAACAAGCCCACAATCACTCCATTGAAAAAAAATTAAGAAACCTATGGCTGTCAGAATACACAACAAAAAAAACGCAACTTTTATAAAACTCGTTTATTGTTAAAGTAATAAAACAAAAAAAAATTTTATAAAATTGATTTCATTGTAATTTTTCCCGACCCCCATAGTAAAGTTATCCCTTTCATTTATACCCGTTTATGGCAAATTTACGAAAAAAAATGAAGCCCAAAAACAATGGCGGAACTGCTTTTTCCCCGCCCCTTTCCTTTCCCAAGGTTGAAAAAAAACAAAAGGAAAACACCTATGCGCCCAAAAATGCAAAATACACCCCTTAGGTGAGGATCCCTGACCAGGCGTTTGAACCCAAAATTTGGGGGAAAAATTTCTGGGAAGGTTTCCCCTTGTTTTAGTATTTTTTGGGGGGCCCCTTTTTGGAAACGACAGGGCCCCCCAAACCAATATCTGTGCCCCAAAACCAAAAATAGCACTCCCCCCCCTTTGTACCCCCTGCCATGCCCCCCAAACGGGTTTTTTTAAAAACCCACATGGGGGGTTTTATTCCCCAAATTGGGAAAAAGGGGGGGGGGGGGGCGGGGGGGGGCCGGGGGGGGGGGGGGGGGGAAATTGGTAAAAAAAATTTTGGGGGGTTTTTTTTCCATAGTTTCCCTTTTAAAAAAATTTAAAACTTTTCAGCTAAAAATTCCCAGATTATTGGAAAAAAAATTATTTTTTTTTTTTTTTTCAGAGCCAACCCCAAAAAAAAATTTTTAAAACCCCCTGGGGGGGTTAGATATACCCTACCCCACCGGATTATTCCAAAAGGGGTGTATTTTCCCAATTTATTTTTTTTTTTTAGGGGTATTTATTAATTTTTGGGAAAACCTTAGGGTTTCCGAAACCTGAAATGGCCCCCTAAATAAAAATCGTAATGAAAATGAGGGCCCCAGAGTCCAGTAGGTGCCTTTCCCCCTATTTTGGGGCTTTTTTGGTTGGGAAACCAAATAATGAATAGGGCCCCCATGTGGGATATCTCTGGAAAAACGGCCCGAATATTGGGGGGGAACAATATTAATTTGCATTTCCCTGATCCAAATTTTCCGTATTTCTTGTCAAAAAGTATAAAAATTGAAAATCTGCAAAAAAGTGAAATTTTTTAAAATTTCATTTTCCCCTTTTCTTTTAAATTCCTGTGAAAACCAATGGGTTTAAAAAACTTCATAAAAAAAGGTTTTTTAATATTTATGGGGTGTAGTTTCATTTGAAAGAGGAAATTATGGGGGGTTTTCTAACAAAAACAGGTCAATCAAAGGTTTTACGTTTGAACTGGGGCTGGCCCTAAAAAAAGTATAAAATTAAATTTTCTTTGAAAAAATACTACTAAATTTTTTTAAAAGTCTAAAAAAAAAAAGACATTTAAAAATGATGCCAAACAAAAAAAAGACATATGGAAAATGCCCAGTTTTTAAAAAATTTTTTTTGAGTGGGAAAAACTATCTGTTTACAAACAGAAATTTTTGAAGTTTTTAAAATTGGTAAATTTTTTAAAAAATTTTTCACGATAAAATTTTGATATTTTTCACCCCCAAAAAACAAAACAATTTTTTTGGGCCCCAAAATTTTCTTACTATCTTAAACCCAATGTGCACGAAAATAACAGTCCTGGAAAAAAACACAGGAATTTTTTAAAAATGTCAAAAAGTTTTCTCACATAAAGTGCACATGACAGATTTCAAAAATTTTGGGGGGCTGTTAGAGGAAAGGGCCAAAAAATGGCCCCCGGCCGGTAAGGGGTTTAAAAGAATAAAACAGGGAAATGGCTTTTGATCCCACTTGGATAAATTTAAAGTATTGCAGCTTTCGGGGAAGCACAAATGGATTTCAGGGTCCAAAACCCCAAAAAATCAGAAAAAAGAACATTAAGAGGGAAAAGTCTCTAGACAAGCTGAGACACCCCAAAATTTTCGCTAATAAAAATCAATTCTTCAGTAAGAAACATCAAACTGCCCCGGAAACACCTTCCCTGATTAGCAAGTGAAAGGATGTGAGCTCCCCGGGGGGGCGCGCCCCCGGACTTATATTGTGCCCGGTTTACTTCCCAACAGAAACCCGCCGGTTTTCCTTTATTGGCTTATCCTTTTTTGGAAAACATTGTCCAAAGCAGGCATTTCCCTTCTTCCCCCCAGAGTGCTTTGCTCCCTGTAGCCCATGTTCACGCCCGCCATTTTTTTTCCCAAACAAAAAGAAAACTTCTTTAAACCGAAATACCCCCAAACTTCGACTTCGTTCCGGAAAACCCAAGTTTTCCCCGAAATTCTAAACGAATTCCACTTCGTTTAGGGAAAAATCGATTTTGCCCATCTCTTTCTCATTGGGACCCCACTCTGTTTTTTGGCACATTATGGAACTTAGGTGCCTAAGTAATGCGCAAAATATTTTTACAGGCTATAGAAATTCTGGAAATAAAAGGAAAGTCATTAGAATAGCATGTCAGTGAATAGAAACTATGGTACTGATCTTGCTTGGTGGTTCACAGGTCTCAGCAAGACCCGTGCTGTGCTGACTCTTGCTGTATGTAGAATAAAGGGTGAGAGCAGCAAAAATACATTTCAAATTTAATGTTGTAAAAATTAAAAATTAAAATATCTGAACAACATAATCAATGGGTTATTTAATGTCAAATTAGTTTTAGATTCTATTAATTTTAAATATATTTTATAGGGGAAATTTTTATATTTTTCGGATATTATTATATTTTTTTATTAATTTTATATGTTAACTTTTTTATTAAATTTAAATAATTAACTTTTATATGGTCTGATAATTATCATACATTACTTTTTATTATTGTACTGGTGTAAGTTGAGAAATATTGGATTTTTTTTTCCCAAACAACAAATCTAGCTCCACTTCGACTCCTCAGGCTCAGCCAGACTACATTGAAATAGGTCTGCTTGTCCGAGCAGTAATGCACCTAGTTTTGCCAAACTACATTCATATATGTATCTAATGTTACGAGTGTGATGTGCCACGCCCCCAGAACACACCCTCATGTTAGGCGTATTAAAAAGTGTTGAGTCTTAGTAACAATGCGCCCAACACATTCATTTGGCACATTAGACATCATAGACTGCTCACTTTAGCGCATTTGATGCCAGAAAAGGGTGAAAAACCTGATCATACATGTCTCCCTAAGTGTTTTAGTTTTTTGTGGTGCTGTGTGGTGGCCATTGTTGTTTTGATGCTTTGCCTTGTGAGGTGGGGTGACCAGGCCAGGGGATTAGTTGGCATTTGGGGTGTTGGGGGCCCACGGGTTTTTATTTGCTGGTGTTGCTGTTGCAGCAGTGGTGGTCACCACTGTGAAGTGGTAATTGGGCTTATACAGTTGGATCAAAAAGTATGCTAGGAACCTTGTGCAACATGTATGAACTGGCATGCTTTGAGCCAAAAAACCTGTTCATAGCCCTTTTCGATAGATGTATGAACAGTTGTACACCAAAACGGGGCGTCAAAAATATGTTAGGTTATGCTGTGCAAGGCATATCACAAACCATCCTCATGAACACCAACTAAGGGTTTTACTACGTAATTTACACTCCTTATATTGTTTAAAAGGCGTGTCGGCACCAACTTTCATACATGTAGTCTCTTGTGTTTATTTTTATGTATTTTTGCTTGCAGCATGATCCTTTTTAGGTTGGGGTGAGGTCCATGTCTTTTTTTCAAAATGTGAGTTAAATAGAAAGGTTAATGGGGGGCGCTTTTATGTAGAAAAAATTAAAAAAATACTATTACAGTGTACGGGGGCGCGGGCTCCCCCTGCCCCCCCCCGACCGTCCCCCCTCGCAGGGAATCCCCGCCGAGCAGCGGCTGCCCGCGACCTTTCCCCCCGCGGTCCCGTTCCCCGGTGCCGCGTCCCCTTTTCCTGTCGCCTCCTGTGAACGCCGTCCGGCCGCCCCTGGCGTGGCCCCTGCTCTAGGCGCGCGCGCCCATTTCTAAATTTAAAAGGGGCCCGCGTCCCGATAATTGGTCCATTGTGGGCACTGGTTCTATTTAAGGTCAATCCGCCCCCAACACTTCCTGCAGGCTCTATTGGTGTGGTTCTTGGTTGCGTTTTGAGAGTTTTGTGAGTTTAGTTCTTGATTACCTGTGTAACAGTCCGCGTTGCTCTCGTTCCTGACATTGCCGGTTTTGCCGCCTGCCTGACCGTCTGCAAGTCTCTGACTACGAACCTCTGCCCGCACTGCCCTGCACCTTATGATGTCCCTGAATACGCCTCCGGTTATCGTTTCTGTTACCACGCTGTCCCCGTGTGCCATCGAATGGCTAGTCCGTAGGGGTAACGACTAGTAGCCTCACGCCGGACAGCAAGTCCCATCCGCTTTGCGGCGGGCTCTTGTGAAAACCGGGGGCTACTTAGATTCCGTTCCCTGGCGTGGCTTGCTATCATCGCCAATGCGTTGGCCCAGCGGATCCACTTCTACGTTACAGTACAGACTGGCATGGATTCCGCATAGGGTACCTCTGCCTGATCTCCCCCCGCCGAGACATCACTTCAGCTGTCGCCCAAGCACCAAAGGGGGGAGTCAACGTTCGACCAGCTAGCGGCATGATGCAGATCACTGGCGACTCGTCTGCCTCCACCGGCTGCTGCCCCTGCACCTGCATCGTTGCTACCGGCAATCCATTGCGTCTACCTGCTTCGGCGCCGGGTCTTCTCTGCACTGCCTCTTCCCCTCACGCTACGATGGAGACCCCAAGAAGTGCCGAGGGTTCTACTGCCAAGTGCTCCATCCATCTCGAAATGATGGGGCACCAATTCCTCACTACCAGATGCGAGCCAAGTTGGCCTTCATAATTAGCCTCTTGTTGGAGAAGCCTTGGCTTGGGCTACGCACTTTGGGATCGTGAGGAATCTCTGACGGCAGAACCTCCAAACTTTCCTCCGGGGGTTCAGCACCGTCTTCGAGGAACCAGCCATACTTTTTCGGCTGCCGCGCGCTGTAAGGGCGACACCACAGTCGGTTAGTATTTCGAGTTGCAGGTTCACCACTATCGCTTCGGAGCTGGATTGGAAAGAAGCGTTGGTGGCGACATTTTGGCGCAAGGCCTCTCGGGACGCGAATCATGGCACGAGCTCGTATCTCGGGATTTACCAGTGCACATTGCATGACTAATCAATTTGGCCACGCCGAATGGATATTCTCGCTTCGCCGAAAGGCAACAAGAGCTCCGCCTACAACGGGAAACAGTTCCGTCCACGACGTTTACCCCGCTTGGCACTCCCACGTTCAAGCCCAGGTCATCTAACGTACTCATCCTACGGCCTCTGAAGAGGAACATATGCAGGGTCGAGAGAGCCACATCTGTCCCAGGGGGAACGTTCACCCAGCGTAGTCTGAAGCAGCTCTGCTTCTATTGTGGCTGGTTCTGGCCCATTTATTTGGGGAGCTGTCAGGTGCGCCGGGAAACTTCCGCACCTAGGGTCGTAGGAGAGGCAAACCCTAGGTGTCAGACGGATCTCCCGTCTGACCATGACCGTAATATTTTGGTGCTTCTCTGGACAACACCTTTTAGGCCACCGCCTTTATTGATTCAGGTCAGCAGGAAAACTTCTAAGCAACGAACTTGTGAACAGGTTTCTGTCTTCCTGTTGACCTCCGTTGCAGAACAACCTATGTTTGTCTCCTCGGTCAGTGGCGCGAATGCCTCCTTAAGGACGCGATCCGCTTCGTACGGACCCCCTATTCTTCCAAATCGGGGCCCTTCAAAGGAGTCATTGCAACTTTTTGTCCTGCCTCGATCCTCCTCGGAGATCCTTTTGGCCTTCTTGGCTACTAGGACAATACCCGATCTTTGGATTGCGAAGCACAGGTGAAGTCATGGGTTGTGGTTACCGCTGTGTCTTCTCGTTGCCTGTCTAAGCCGCAACTCGGCTCCTCAAGTCACCTCACCGGAAGTCTGCCAAGCTCCTCCCAGTCTCTGACCTTGCCTATACTGGGACATTTGCCGATGTCTTTTCGGAGAGTCAGGCTGCTGAATCGCTTCCTCCACACGGCCTTATGATTGTCCCATGACCTGTAACATGCGCTGTACTCTCCCAGAGGCCGGGTTTACCCTCTCTCCATCCCGGAGACTAAGGCGATTGTCGGAATACAATCAAGGAGAACATTCCGCAAAGGAGTCATCACGTAAGTCCTCGTCTTCTTCTTCGTGAGAGAAAAATGTCGGGTCACTCCGGCCTTGCATAGACTATACGGGCTGAATAAAATACCATAAATAAACCGTTACCCGTTGCCCTTGATCTTCCGAAGCTCTTGACCGCCTGACGTGGGGCGAAAATATTTTCTAAACTGGATATACGCGGGGCCTACAATTTAATCCGCATTAGGGAAGGCGGGTTATGAAATGGAAAACAGGCATTTAATACAAGGCGGACGACCATTCGAGTATTTGGTTTATGCCTTTTTGGTTCTCTGCAAACGACCCTGGCAGTATTTCAGGAACTTTGTTCAATGAGATCTTTCGGGACCTACTCTATGTCTGTGTAATCGTCTACTTGGACGTTATTCTCTCTTTCCCCTGATCTCGAGACTCATCGCACCATGTCCGCCTGGCCTCAGGCGACTACGCTACAACTCTTCAGCTCTGTGCAAAACCCGAAAAGGTGCCTCTTTGAACGTGCCGGCTTACCCGTTCTTAGGGTATCATGTCTAGATAAGGTGTCTCGGAATGAGATACATACAAAAATCTCCGCGGTGCTGCAGTGGCACAACCGGTGGGACCTTCGGGCCATTCAAAGTTTTTTTGGGATTTGCTATATTATTATAGCTCAATGTATTCCCCACTTCTATACACTTGTGGTCCTTTGGTTGCCTGACTAGGAAGAATGCCCAATCCAAATCCTGGCCCCAAGAGGGCCCACCGAAGCCTTCAACCGGCCTCATTGCGCGCATTTGCTTCGGCTCGGTCCTATCTCACCCAGACCCTAACTGTCCGTCTTATTTGGAAGGGATGCTTCTTCGGGTCGGGCGCTGGTGCTGTCCTCCTGCAGAGATCCTCGCTGGTAAACTACGTACCTGCTGGTTTTTTCTCCAAGAACATTATCTCCTGCCTCGAGAAGAACTTTTTTATACATAGGTGATCGTTGAATTACTGGCATTAAAGCTGGCTCTAGATGAATGGTACGTACATCTGCTGGGAGGAGCGACTCACCACCCTTGACACTTTTCACAGACCATAAGAAGTTCTGTACATTCAGTCGACTCAACGCTGAACCCTCGGCAAGCCTGGTGTCCTTTTTCTTTTGCCCGTTTTTGACTTCCGCTTACATTTTCGGCTGGTCCCGAGAGAAAAACTATGGAGGCTGATGCTCTGTTCGTTTCCTCGGTTAGTACAGGTGGGTCTTGGAGCCTCATCCCCAGCACTATTGTCCCCCACGTTAGCGACTCGTCTCGGGCTGCCCCGTGGAACTCCAGCACCTACCCCGGGAAGACGTTTGCATGTGCAGACCTGCCTTGCGCACTTGATTACCACATGATGTGGGGGACACACTGAATTCTAATATGGATGGGCACCACTGGTGTCCATAGGTCGCTTCAATTGGTTCTCCCGAATATTACGGGTGGCCTTCTCTCTGCTCTGGTCTGAGGGACTTTGTTCTAGCATCCAACCTCCCGCTCCTTACTGTGGCATATTAAGTTCTATAGCCTCAATGCCCCGCGGGCTTTCTTCAGCTGCTCACGGGGTGCCGAGGTTAAAAACCCTGGACCAAGTGTAGCCATGGACTTCATTATGATCTCCCGGCCCATCTGGAAACACGGTCGATCTGGGTTTTGACCGACCGTTTTTCCAAAAATGGCCCTCTTTATCCCAATGCCCTGGGTTACCTCTGCCCCCCCAACTGGCCAAACATTTTTTCAGTCCGTTTTCCGTCTGCACGGTTCTACCTTTACAGATTGTCTCAGAATTGGGGGCAAGTCCAATTTATTGCCTAAATTTTGGCGGGCATTTGAGTGGGTCAATTTGAAGGTCCAGTTAGAATTCTCTTCCGCATACTTCCCCCAGGCCAATGGGCTGGTTGAGTGGCGTAAACCAGGTTTTGAGCACCTACCTGAGGCATTTTAGTGGCCGAACTCAAGTTATACTGGTCTGATTTCTTCCGCTGGGCAGAGTTTTTCTTATAACTCTTTAAATTCGGGATCTGCTGGGGCCTCACCCTTTTTGTCGTGTTTTGGGTTTACATCCCGAACGCCTTCCACCCCTGGCCCTCGTGGTCATGTTCCCGCGGTGGTATGCCCAAGTAAGGGGTATCAAGGCTCTTGGTAGCTCAACGCGACGGGCCCCCATGCTACGGGCTTCTGCTCGCACCAAAGCTCAGGCTTGACAGGTTCAGTAGGTTCCCAGCCCCTATTTGGACAGGCGATAGGCTTTTGGTTTGGCCACACAAATATATTCGCACTTTAAGCATAGTTTGGCAACATTTTGAAAATGAAAAAAGAAGGAGATTTTATGGTGGGCGTCGCGCGGAGGCGCCGCGGGCAAAAATTTGCATGACACAGCCCATGTGTCGGTATATGCACGCCCCTTCAAAAAAGCCACTCCCACTCACCTAAATGCATAACGGCTTTGGAAGAAAGCCCATGTAGATGCCTCTTATAGCCAGGTCAGTATACCCCACCCCATATGAGGTAGTGCCCCTTACAGGCAGGTAATGCCCACCTCTGTAGCCAGGTAGGTGCCCCCCTTTGTTAAGCCAGGTAGGTGCACACCTTTGTTAGCCAGGTAGGTTCCCCCCATTGTTGCCCAGGTAGTGCCCCCATTGTTTGCCATGTAGTGCCCCCTATTTTTGCCAGGTAAAGTTTTGCCCACATTGTTGCCAGGTAGGTGACCCCTCCCTCTGTTGTCCAGGTAGTGCCCCCTCTGTTGCCAGGTAGTGCCCCCACCTCTGTTGAAGGTATATGCCCCCTCTGTTGCCGGCTTGTGCCCCCTCTGTTGCAGTAGTGCACCCTCTGTTGCCAGGTAGAGTCCCATCTTTGCCAGGTAGTGCCCCCTTTGTTTGCAGTAGTGCCACCCATTGTTGCCAGGTTATGCCCCCAATGTTGCAAGGTAGAAGTCCCCTCTGTTGCCAGTAGTCGGCCCCAATTTGTTGCCTGGTAGATGTCCCCTCTGTTAGACCAGGTAGTGCCCCTTAGTTCTGCCAGGTAGTTGCCCCCTCTAGTTGCAGGTATATGCCCCTCTTGTTGCCAGGTGGTAGATGTCCCTCTGTTGCCATGGTAGTGCACCCATTGTTGCGGTCAGTGCCCACCATTGTTGTCAAGGCAGAGCCCCCCATATAGCTATGAAATAATAATATAATAAAATCACAATATTTAAACCTCACCAGGCTCCTGGCCGCACGGCCGCTGCCGGTACGATTTCTCCTCAGCGGCGCAGGGGGAAGTGATAGAGCAGGCGCCTCACTTCCCTGCGCCGCTGACCGGATGTTCGGCGCACACACCGGCGCCGGCTACAGGGGGAGGTGGAAGGAGGGAGCGTATCCCTACTGTCTTCTCCCTGCACATACGAGACTCGGGTGAGTCGAGCGGATGCTGCGGCCGCTTCACCCGCCATGTGGGAACGGCCTGTCGCTGCGGCATTTAAAGAGCCCCCGCGCTCTGGCGGCGGGAGGAATGCCACACTCCCCGGCGGTAGTGCGGGGGGGGGGACCCCAATTTGCGGGACCCCCCCGACAAAAACGGGAGATGTTGGCATGTATGGCTTTTAAGGTGCCATTCTTATAAGTTAGGCCCTAAATACGTGGGTCCGTTTGAGGTACTGCATCGACTTAATTCCAGGTTTTTTGTGGGGTTTCTTCGTGCTCCGCTTGCCTCCTACACTTCGCATCACCGTACTCCTTCCTGTCTCTCTCTCAAGCCCGGTGGTTACTGAATCGCTTTCTCCCGGGGGGCTGTCTTGCCTTCTCATGTGGCCAACTATGAAAACATCTTTTGAAGGGTCAAGGAGCAGGTGATGGCACAGAAGACAGTGAGGGGGAAGGGGCGGGTTCTTCCTCATTGGACTGGAAGGGGTTCGGGCCAGAGGAGCGGTTCGTGGGAACCGGAGGCCTAACCTGTCGCCCTGACCTCCTCTCTAGGGTTCAAAAGAAGAGGGGGGAGACCAAGGGGGGGGGGTACTGTCCCGGGGGTTGCGGGTACGCTGCCCCCCCCGTGACAGTCACCCAGCTCGCTCCACAGGGGATCCGGCGCGGCAGTGCGGCTGCGCCGCGACCCTTCCCTCCGCGGAACCACGGTTCACGGCGGCAGGCGTCCCTTACATGGTCCGCGCCATCTGTTAATGCCGCTCCCGGCCGCCGTGCGCCTGTGGCCGCTGATCTAGGAACAGCAGCGTCCGACTTCTCTAAATTTTAAGGGCCAGCATCACGATAATTGGTCCATTGTCGGGCATGGTTCTATTTAAGGTTCCGCCCCCAACACTTCCTGCACAGTCTGTTGGTGTGTTCTTGGTGCGTTTTGTGAGTTTTGAGTTTAGTCTTGAATTTACCTGTGTACCAGTCCGCTTGGCTCTACGTTTTCCTGACCTTGCCTGATTGCGGCTGCCCTGACCGTTGCCCGTCTCTGACTACGACCTCTGACGCCGCTGCCCTGACCTTATGCATGTCCGCCGATACACCTTCCGGAATACGATTTCTGTACCTCGCCTGTACCCCGGCTGCCATCGCTAAAGCAAGTCACGTCTGGGTTAACGACCTGGTTGCCTCATTGCGCAGCAGTCCATCCCACTTCTGCGGCGGGCTATTGGTGAAAACCGGGGGCTACTTAGATTCGTTCCCATGGCAAAGTGGCTTAGCTATCATCGCTTGCAATGGAACAGCGGGAATCCACTCCTCCGTTACATACAGTATATAGATAGATTAGACTAGTCAACTAAAAATGACAATGCAAAAAAGCTTAATTAAATGATCTGCATAAAAAATATATCTTATTCCTGATGGTTATTCTACCAATTGTCACTCTAAAAATCATGTCATTTAAGTCCAGATGCCCCATGATTACTTCTGCATAGAGGTTGAAAAAAAAAGAATAGAGTATGCATTCTTCTCATATGCCCTTTTGCTATTGAACCATTCTGTATCTCTATACATAGAGCATTCTAAATGGTCATAGAGTGACCTGATTAACCTGATCAGGTGTGACAGCACTCCTACCTGACTCAGTGCTTCCCAAAACTTTCCATGATCGATACAGTTAAAAGCTTTGGTATAATCGATTAAACACAGGCAGATCTTCTTCTGGTGCTCTCTTGCATGATCCAGATCATGATTGTTATGTGATTACAGGTTCCTTTGCCCTTACAGAATCCAGCTTAGTCATCAGTGAGTTCTTGAACAAGGATGTTGCCCAAGTACTTGTAGATGTGCTTTAGAAGCACCTTTCTAGCATGGAGGACTAGTGGGATTTATTCATGTGAATTCAATTTCTACCTCTTAGCATATTAAAATATAACACGACGCCTGTCAGTAGTGGGAGTATATCGCAGGTGCTTTCTTAAAACACCTTGTGTCTATTGGATCTGTAAAGGTATACTACATAATATAGACTCTTGCACAGTGTATCTACAAAACATATGCAATTTTAATAAGTTATGCAAGACGTAAAATAGCTTATCGGCTAAATAGGCCTTGTTAAAGACATTTTTACAACTATTATTAATGGTAACATGCGGCTATATGCTCCAAGTCGCGGAGTGATCCATATGTATCTTCAGGCTGAAGTATTCAAGCGCTCTTTACTAGCAGCTGGCATAGTTGCTAGACAAATTCACCTCGCTGCTGTGACGGCTGTTTGGGTGTGCCCTCTTCTGCTCTGTTGCGAGCGTTTTTTTCCGGGTCCTCCATTTCTAAGCATAACGGAGTACAGGTATGTCTTTTTTATACTCTCATTATTCTTCAGCTTTTGGATTACTAATGATTTTTATGGCAAGAACAAAATACATATTAGCTACCTAAACACAGAAGTCATACAGAAAAAATACATTAAAATTACTTTCTCATTCTGCCAATTGGGCTGACGTGAATCGAGTCGTAAAGATCAGTAACCTCTCGCTGCCAAGAGGTTTTTATTAATCTGAGATTCATCTACTCCATAAAATTTGTCTCAACTACCTAGAATTTTAAGGTACACAGACATATATATGTTTGTGGCCTTCATTTAAATGTGTTAGCTACGAGCTTTCTCCATATTTTTGTTGTTCTTTTTATGTTGTCTTTTTGTCTGGTGGATCCACCCTCCCATATCTTTGTATTAACTTAGGATGTTTGATTTATGTTTCATTTCAACCTAATTTTATATTTTTCGAGATGTTGCCAATATATATAATACACAAGGGGATTTTTCTTAATATATTATTTTTTCTTGTGATCACACGTATGATAACCACTAATTTTGTATCCCTTGGCCCACTCATAAGGTGGTTATTTTTGGGCCCTTAATAAATACCTGTACAGTTTTGGCAAGTCAGGCAGGGAAAACGTACTGTCTGTACTATTCCTAGTCTCTCCAAACCCACCCCAAAACTGCTGCTGTATATTGACACGTTTGTGCATGAGGATCACTCTGTAAGTTGGCTAGACTATATTTCTTACCTTTTTTGTATACAAATTTTGGAGGTATGCCAAATAATCTACCACCAGACATCTGCATACGTTTTGTAGATACACTGTTGCAAGTGTCTATATTAGGATTATTCTGTGATTGACATGATCAATGGCATTGCCCAGATTCGGCAGTGGGATGAAAACTGATCTTTTCCAGTCCTTTGGCCATGTGCAGTTTCTTCAGAAAGTGTTTTCAGTGCAGTTCTTGGGACTGATTTCAACAGCTCTGCGGTGATTCTATCAATACTGGATGCTTTGTTGTTTGGTTGCTGCCTCAGCACCCAATCCACTTCACTTTGATTCAGTTTGTTCCGTGCTTCTTTTGCCCCAAAGTCCTTATGGGTGGGGGGGGGGGAGGGGGGAGGGTTAATACTATAGTTCTTCAGCATATTTTTTCTATCTCTGCTTGATGTTCTGCTAGCTGCCTATTTTGCTCCCATGACAGTCTTTGACAATTATTTGCATTGCTGATAAAGGAAGCGCCGGACCCGGCGCAGCTGGGGGGAGGAGGCGCGCATGACCTAGCAACGCTAGGGCACAGGAGATGAGGGGGGTTTTGTGCTGAAGGAGGAATTGGGAGTGGCTAACGGATATTGCAGCAGCGCGGGAGGAAGTTCCTCTCAGTTGCGCGGCGTGCAGCACGGGAGTGAGACGCAGCGCACCCCTCTCGCCCGACTACTGGACAATGGCAGATGTCCAGGCATTGCTGGAGCATCTGCGGGCTGCGGCCGAGATGTGGGCGCAGGCATGGCTACAGGGGGAGGTGAGCTCTCTCCTGGGTGAGAGGGAGGATGTAGTGGCTGAGGCCCCTGTGGGGAGGTCTGGGAATAGAGCGCGGCCTCCCCAGCGACTTAGCCCGGACACCACGCCAAGGGCCCGCCGCAGCCGTAGGAGCCCCTCCGGGGAAATCAGTCCGGGGCCGCGATGCAGTTGCGCAGCCGAGCGTCCCTCCGGGAACCATCCGGGTGGAATCCGAAGAGTCGGCGGGCGGTGTTCCTCGGGGGGTTCGCTGTCGATCGCGGCGCACTGCTGGGTCCGCGGTCAGTGGTTGTCGCCCTTTGGCGGGTGCGGCGGAAGATGCGGCAGTCCAGCCCAGACGATGTGCTCTGGCTCAGGGGAGATGCCCAGTCTGCGGGGAGCGAGGGTCGGGTCTCGGGCACAGAGCTCGGGGAGAGTGACTGTGGGGAATGCGCGCAAGCGAGGCAGCGATTGGCTGGTCCTTCCGGTTCGGGCCTGGACACGGCTAGAAGGAGGAGCGACGGGGGATCGCCTTGCGAGTCACCTGGCCCCTTGGCTGGGTGGGCTTTAACTGGGTCAGCGGGGACGTGGTCGGCTGCATCTTGGTGTTTCCACCGGCGTTGGTGAGATTTGCTCAAGAGGTTCGCGGTTCGGTCGGTGCCACTCGAGAGGAGGTCGGCGGAGAGTCATCTGGAATTTCCGGTTACGGTTGGTGGGTCCACAGCCCCCGCACAGCCCAGTGAGTATGTCTTGTCCTCTGTTTTCCCATTAGTTACAGGTGGTTGTGCCAGGGGGGCTGGGGGAGGTGCCTGGTGCAGCTCAGGAGGTAGCGTAGGATCCCCCTGGGGTGAAGTTTAGGGCACTGGCGAGTTCAGTAAAGGAGTTGTTGGGTGCCTGGGGGGATGGCGGGGGGTATGGGACCGGCGGTTGTGTCACCAGTAGCGGCGTGGTTTCAGCCGGAGTTGCCGGTTGCAGGAGTGACGTTGGCGGCCGGGGTGAGTTCAGGGGGTGAACAGCCCGTGGTGGCAGCGGGGGAGGCGGACAAAGAGCGGGAGAGGGATGGCGTGCTTCTTGATGACCGTGCGAAAGTTTGCTTCGAAGGCCCTCTGGGGGCTCATCTGAAGCAAGAGGTATGCGAAAAGATATGGAGGGACGAATACTGTGGAGGATTTTTTTCGCTGCGTCCCTCTAGAAAATTCAATCTGAAAAAGTGAAGAAGAGGAGAAGAAGAAGGAGGATGAGGAGAAGCGTCGGTGGAGGCTTATCCACCATAACACTTTATCGAACTGGCTCCTGGCTTTTTGAATATCCTGGCCAGCGTGGTGGGTGAAAAAAGCGCCTGAGAATTGCTAGCGCTTTTTGGTTAATGATGGGACGCCCATAGTGGAGGCTTTTGGGGTTATGGGGGCTTTGGCATGGCTTTGGTCTATGAGCAGTTTAGGCTAGAGGTAGGCGGTGCGCCCGTGCATCCGTAGGGGACCATAAGGTTTTTGGTCTTGGCTTACGAGTGGTGACGGCACTCGCGGGTTGGGCAAGCCTTTGGAGAGTGGGCAGGGTCTTGCCGACAGGGGAATTAGTGCCGGGTCTGGGGTGTGCAGGGCACGGGGGGTGGCCAGAAAGGGTTATGATGGCAGTTATCGATGTGCTCTGTAAATTAAGGGGCGAGTTGCAGGGTTCAAGCATTTCGGCTCGTGTTGTAAGCTGGGTTCCTCTCATGGAGCCGCCTAAGTGTTTTAAGAAGTGTAGTGGGAAAGGGTCAGGCCAGTAAAAAGCCAGGGGTGGACTCCGGTGAAGGTCTCCAACGTAGGATAGGGAATGTAGGGGCGGGGGGGTTTTGTTGAGGGTGGGGTTTTTCGTTGCGGTTTTTAGGATACCGGCTCGGCCCATGAGGTTCCTAGGTCAACAATGCACTTGATTAGTCGGCTAAAGAACACCGGGTGTGGTGAGGAGAAGTTGTCGAAGGAGGTCTTGTGACACTTTGGGGCAGGATGGCGGGCCCGTTTGGTTCCTCCACCGTTTATGATTTGTTGTGTCTCACTTGGGGGTGATGTACCGAATTGGAGCCGATATGTTCAGGCTATTACATCACTTGTCGTTTCGAGAGGGGCATAGTCGGTGTGCGTTGGATTCCTACGGATTTATGTTCGGTTGTTTACATGTTGTTTGATGCCGCGTTACGTTTGTTTCGTTTGGGGGGAAGGGAGGCTTTGATGGCAAAAACTGATGTGGAATCCGTGTTTCGTTTATTGCCGGTTCACCCGAAGAGTTTGAGACTGTTGGGTTGCTGTTGGCATGAGGAATACTACGTGGATCGTTGCCTTCCAATGGGTTGTTCCATCTCCTGCGCCTATTTCAAGGCATTTAGTTCTTTCCTGGAGTGGGTGATTAGGGACGTGTTGGGTTTGCAGTCAGTCATACATTATTTGGATGACTTCTTTTGTGTGAGTCCTACCGATTCCGAGATTTGTCTATCTTTGTTGAGGACGAATGAGTGGGTTATGGGCCGTTTTGGTGTCCCGCTGGTGCCCGAAAAAACGATGGGGCCATCCACGTGCCTTAGTATTTTAGGAATCTGCATCGACTTGGTCAGAATGGAATGTAGATTGCCTGAGGATAAGCTGGTTTCTCTGCAGGAGATGGTGCGGCGCTCCTCTCGTTTGAGGAGGACTCCGTTGAGAGATTTGCAATCACTCTTGGGTAAACTCAATTTCGCGTGTCGGATAATGCCGATGGGTCGGGTTTTTTGTCGGCGGCTTGCGAGGGCAACAGCGGGGGTCCGGACTCCCCACCATTTTGTGCGGTTGAACGGGGAGCTCAGGGAGGATTTGTTGGTTTGGGAGGAGTTTCTGAGCCGTTACAATGGGCGGTCCATTATCTTGGGTGAGGCGGTTTCAAACATAGATGTGGAGGTCTTCACGGATGCAGCTGGTGGGGCAGGCTTTGGGACGTATTGGGGGGGGGGGGCGGTGGTGTGCTGGCACCTGGCCTCTGGCTTGGATTGGCTCAGGCTGGGTGAGGAACCTCACACTGCTGGAGTTGTTTCCCATTGTGGTGGCGGTGGAACTGTGGGGTGATTGCTTTCGGGACATGAGGATTCGGTTTCACTGTGACAATTTGGGTGTGGTGCAGTTCATCAACAGCTTGTTGGGATCTTCGCCCCCGGTGATTCGATTGTTGTGGCATTTTGTTTTGCGGTGCCTGTCGTTGAATGCTTGCGTGGTGGCAGAGCATGTTCTGGGTGTCAGCAATTCCATTGCCGATTCTCTCTCTCGTCTGCAGTGGGATCGGTTCTGCACCTTGGCTCCGGAGGCAGCGAGTAAGGGCGAAGAGTGTCCGGGTCGACTTTGGAGCGTGGTTGGCGGGACGCAGGACACCTGATTCGAGGTTCTTTGGCCAACAGGACCCGGTTAGCTTATGAGGCGGCTTGGAACTTGTGGGTTGATTGGGGGGTGTGGTTTCCTATGAGGATACCGTGGTGGCTTTGTTGTGTTGGTTGGCATGGGCGGAACAGGAGGGTTGGTCGGTTTCCAGGGTATCGCGTTTCTTCGCAGCCTTGGCCTTTGGTTTTAAGCTTCGGAGGCAGCGGGATGTCACCAAGGG
>JAODAL010047654.1:0-29703 GCA_025379985.1 Phyllomedusa bahiana | reverse complement strand
TTGATCACCCTCAAACCCCAAAGGAATGGCTTTTATTCCCCCCCCAAGACCCCCAGCGTTTGCCAGGACTCCCCCTCTAAAACATGGGATGGTTTGATAAACCTTTTAGCCCCCAACCCGATCCCAGGGAATCACCCCCCTGAAGGGGGGAAATCCCAAAGGATCCCCTTTCTAGATACCAGGGCCACGACCCCCCCTTAGACCCAGGGATCCCACGACTCACCCTTTAGACACCGGGGATGCTGGATCAGCTTTTTGCCCCAAAGGGATCCCTTTGATTCAGCCCCCTAGATAAAGGGGATCCCCACGACTAACATTAGACACCGGGGATGCCAGGGATTTCAACCTGCCTCCCATAAACCATTTGGTTAGTCCCCAGTTTGGACCCATTGTTCCCTGGCCCAGCGGGCCCAAACCATCAGGAATTTCGGGGCCCCCATACATTAAAGGGGTCTGCCCCCCCCCAAAAAAAAAAAAAAAAAAAACTTTTGGGTGAAGGGGAAAAACCGGTTTTTTGGGTTTATTTTACCGGGGCCCCCTTGTTTCAAAAATTTTTGGCCCCGGGCCCCCCTTTAGGGCCAAGTACCCCTGTAGGGCCCTTTCAGGGTTTTAACAGATTCGGGGCTTTTTGCTGCATAGGGGGGGCCCCGGGCTCCTCTGATCTTTTGGGGGGAAAATTTCGGGAAACCTGAAAAAAATGTTGGTAAATTTTTCGGGAAGGCTGCTCCTGTCCCCTTTCGGCTTTTAAATGTCCGGGAAATGAGTTTGGGTTTTCCCGGAAAGGTGATTGTTTTCAGTGTTTTTTCTCCGGGGGGAGCGGGGGCGGGGCCAATCCCCGGGCCACCCCCAGTGCCCCCAAAAAGTCTCGCCGCACCCGGGCCCAATGGGACATGGCATTTTAATCTCTTCAGGAAAGTCATTACAGGAACAGGACGGCTCCCCTGCTCCGCGGAGACGCCGGCGGCCACCGCTAATGGTATCACACCCCCCGGCCCCGGACTGACCAAAACTGAGGGACACGGGAAAAAGGCCCCCCAAACGGGTTTTCCCGACCCTCCCCCCGCCCCCAAAGACATAATTTCGTCTGAAAAATTTTAAAGGGGAAAACCCTCAGAAATGGCGTCAGTCACGCGGGGGATTTGCCCCCTTATTTTCCTTTTGGGTGAGGGGCCCGCACCACGGTGGACCCCTTTTGTATATAGTGTTATGGAAAATGCGGGTTTAAAACCCTGGGGTCTTTTTTTTTAATATAGTGTTTTGGGAAAGCATGCGGGGAAAAAGGGGGGGTTCCCCTGTTTATAGTGATAGGGGGCATGCGGGGTATAACCTGGAGATCCCCTGTAATAGTGTTAGGGAGCATGCGGGGTTAAAACCCGGGGGATTTTCCTGTTTTATTTGTATGGAGCATGTTGGTAAAACCCTGGAGGTTTCCCCTTTTATTGTGATATGGGGGAATGGGGTAAAAATGGGGGGTTTCATGTATATAGTAAAATTTGGGCATGCGGGTTAAAACCTGATCCCCTTTATTAGTGATTTGGAGGTGTTGGTTTAAAAACCGGGGGAAATTCCTGTTATAGTGAGGGGGAAAGCTTTCTGGTAAAACCTGGGCCTCCCCTGTTTTAAAAAGTGAATTGGGCATGCGGGGGAAAACCGGGGGTTTTCCCCTGTATAGTTTATGAGCATGCTGGTAAAAACCTGAGGCCTCTCCTGTAAAATAGGTTGTTATGGAGAATGCTGGTTTAACCGGGGCCCTTTCCCCTTTTATTTAAATTTGATATGGAGCATGTGGTTTAATTGGGCCTCCCCTGTAAAATAGTGTTTATGGACCCTTTTGTTTTTTTTAAAACCCGGGGCCCTTTTCCTGTTATAGTGATATGGAGATCCCGGTAAACCCGGGGCCCTTTTCCTGTTTTTAGTGTTATGGGCATGCGGTAAAACCCTGGGATTTCCTGTATATAGTGATATGGAGCATGTGAAAACCCGGGGGATCCCCTGTTTTATAGTGTTTTAGGGGAGCTTGCTGGTAAAAACCTTGGGTTTCCTCGGGTATATAGTTTTATGGAGCATGCTGGTTTTTAATGGGCCCCCATGTATAAAAGTGTATGGAGCATGTGGTGAAACCCTGGGGTTTCCCCTTTGTATTTAGTGTATGGAGCGGGTGTAAAACCTTTGGGGGGAATTCCTTTAAAATTAGGGATATGGAGCTGTGGTTTAAAGGGGGTTTCCTTGTTATAGGGGATATGGGCAGGGCTGGTAAAAACCCCCTGGGGATTCTGTATTAGTGATAGGGAGCATGCCGGTTTTTAAAACCCTGGGCCTCCCCTGTATTTAGGATAGGGAGCTTCCCGGGTTAAAACCGGGGCCCCCCTTCCGGGAAATTTTAGTGATTGGAGCATGGGGTTTAAAACCCCGGGCCTCTCTGTTATTTTGTGATAGGGAAGTTTGGGGTTTAACCGGGGGGATTCCTGTATTTAGTGTTTATGGGGATGGGGTATAAACCTGGGGAATTCCTGTTTATAGTGTTATGGGCGGGCTGGTTTTAATTTGGGGTTTCCTGTTTTAGTAAATTTTGGAGAAATGGGGGTTAAAAACCTGGGGATCTCCCTGTATATAGGGGTATGGGCTTTGGTCGTTTTAACCAGGGATTCCTGTATATAGTGATAGGGAGCTTTTGGGGTAAAACCCTGGGACCCCCCCTTTGAAAATTTTAGTGATATGGAGCATGCTGGTAAAAACCGGGGGCCCCTTTTTCCGGTATTTTAGTGAAAATGGAGCCAATGCGGGTAAATTTGAGGGGTTTCCCCGGGTATTAGTGTTTATGAGATCTTGGTTTGAGGGGGGGATCTCCTGAAATTTTGGGGATATGGAGCTTTGCTGATTAACCGGGGCCCTCCCCCTTGTATTTAGTGTTTTATGGAGCATGTTGCTATTAAACCTGGGGATATTCCTTTTTATTTTGTGTTAGGGAGTTTGTTTTTATTAAAACCTGGGGATTTTTTGTATATGGGTGATATGGAGCAGTGTTATAACCTGGGCCTCTCCCTGTATTTAGTGATATGGGGGGCATGCGGGTTAAAACCGGGGCCTTCCTTTGTTTATAGTGATATGGGAAAAATTTTGGAAAAAAAACCGGGGGGCCCTTTTCCTGTTATAGTGATATGGAGCTGTTTGGTATAAGGGGGTTACCCTGTTATAGTGATATGGAGCATGTTTGTAAAACCCTTTGGGGATCCCCTTTTATTATGTGTTTATGGGCATGCTGGTTTTTAACCCTGGGGATTCCTGTTTTATAGTGATATGGGCTTTGTTTGGTTTTAAAAAGGGGGGGAAATTCTCCTGAGTGCTTCCTTTCAATGTGAGGACCCGGCCCCTGAAAGATGTTTTTACCCCTCCCAAAGCCCCTCTACCCTCATGTACTTTTTCCCCCTTGGATTAAACCCTTTCCCCTTTCACATGGGTTTTTTTTGTAGAAAAAGGGTTTGGGAAAGGTCCATTGAGTCCATTTTAGTCTGGACCAGTGACCTCCAGTCTGTGGCTCCTGAGCGTAAAAGGGTAGCGCGGGTTTCTGGCACAGCACTTTCCTGGGGGGAATTACAGGACCCCAAAAAGAAAAGCCCTCATTGCCAGCAGTGCAGAGTCGAGGAATCCATTCAAGACAGGAAAGTATGGGGCCCGTGTCCGAGGGTTTCCCCTTTGGAGGGCCCAAGGGGCCCAGGTGCCTGTTTTTTTACTGTCCCCTTTTGTACAGGGTTTGTGAAGCAAAGGGGACACTGCAGGATCTTTCCCGGACTGCCCAGTTGGGGGACACATTTAAGCTGCCTCAATTGAGTGAAAAGGGTTTCTCTTTTAAAAAAGCGATGATTGTGGGGTGCGTGTTTTGTAATTTATTTCCTTCATTTGGGGTAAAACATTTTAGAGAGCAAATTAAACCCTTGCCTAAAAGCGCTTTTTTCGCCCCTTGAACAAAAATTTTTTTTTTTTGGGGGTTTAAGATTTTCCCCACCAGCTCGGGGGGGTATGCTAGGGGGAGCCATGTGCTCCCTCGTATGCAAATTTTTTTCCGGGGGCTGGGGGGAGGTTTTCCATTGTGTTTAGTGAAAAAGGGGACCCAAACCCCATACGGAAAATTTTACCCTGTTTTGGGGTAGGTATTTTGACGATATCCAAAATTTTTTTGGAAATGGGGGGGCCCGGGAGGGTTTGATGCCTTTGTGAGAAAGGTCTCAATATTAATAATTTTGGCATAAAATTTAAACTTTAGCTATTGATGACGTGTCCCTTTCCCTTTTTTTGGACCCTTTATATCATTAAAGATAAATCGGGCCCAATCTACATAAAAAAAATTTTTCAAAAAACCAAAACCGGGGCCCAAATTTGTTCCCCCGGGTGGGAGATGTACCATCCTAGCCCTTAAAAAAGGGGGGTTTTCCCAAAGGGGGCGGGTTTCTTCGAGTTGGGGAAAAAACTCCCTCCAGGAAAGGAGATATTTTTTCCCAAGCAAGGGCCCTTTAAAACCCGGTTTGGGATGGGGTTATCCCAAAAAGAGTCATTAAAGAGGCATTTTTTTTCAAGGCCTTGAAAGTGATAGATCGAGACTGTCAAGGGTTTGTAACAGAACAGCAAATTCCCCAAAAAATCAAAAATTATGCGGTTTGTGGCAAACTTTGATCAGGACCACGAATTAGCGAGAGGGCTGTAAATTTTTGATTAAATTGGGGGGGATCTTGAGGTCAGATCAGGTTTTTAAATTTAAAAGGGCCTCCCCGATTTTCCCCAAGGGTTTCTTCCAAAAGGGAAAAAAAAATCATTGAGGGATAGATGGTGCATAGTTTTTTATTTGTCACCTAAAAAAAAAGGGACTGGTTGGATGAAAAACCTAGGTACCTTTCGGGGTGGGGGCAAATGTGCTGGTTTGTCCATTTATTGGGGCGTAAAGACTTTCACTGATTTTAAATAGATCGTTTTTCCCCCCCCCCCCCTTTTTTGTGAAGAGAGATTTTTCCCAAATTAAAAAGTGAAGGAGTAAATTTTTTTATGCAGTTGTACTTGCCGTTAGGGAAAAGTTGGAAAGAATAAAAGAAATTTTGGAAGAAGAAATTTGGGGAGCATCTAGGGGACTTTTTGGGAAAAGGGAGATTTAACCCTTTGCCCCGCTTTTATGTGTTTCATAATAAAGATCCCAAAACACCCGAAATTTTTGATCAGGGGGGTCGGGGGAGGGAAAAACAAAATCGAGGGGGTGATTGGGGTACAAAACTGCTTTAAAAAAAAAAACCGAGGGATTTTAGATTTCCTTTCTGACCCCTGATGGTCTTAACGAAAAATGCAAATTTTTTCTGTTTTTTTTAATTTTTTATTTTTTTTAATTTCGGGGTTTTTTTTTTTTTTTTGTTTTCTTGGTCCTTTTTTTGGATTCTTTTTGATTGGGTAATCAGTTGAGGAAAAATTTATACCCTTTTGTTTTGGGTATGTCTCCTTATTATCAATACTGTTTAAAATTTTTAAAAATTTTTTATATCTTTTTTTTTCTTACTGCCCATCACTTTATTTTTTCTTTGCCCTTTTCCTTAATTGGTAGTTTAATACCATTTGGAAATTTTTTTACGTAACCTTTTTTACTCGATATTGAGTCTTGAGATAAGCCTTTCCTTTTTCTTTTGGGGTCAAAAATTTTTGCTATTGGGGTCCAAAGTATTATCTGTTAGTTGGGGCCCCGAGGTGCGGCCCCTTTTTTATGGGGCCGTGGGCCCCACTGTTTGCTTGTTTCGCGGCGGGGACCCGGGGCGCGTGCGTTTTTTGCACTCGTTCCGCCCGTCTAGTTCCTTTCTGGGGCGCAGTGCTGTGGGAATTTCTTTCCTTTTGGGCCCCTTTTCCCATTTGCCCCTTCCGGTTTTTCCCCTTCCCCGGGTTTGGGGGAAAAGGGAGGCGCGCAGAAAATGTTTTTGGGGGGTTTTGGGGTCCCTTTGTTTTGGTATTGAGCATTTTGCAAGGGGCTTTGCTTTCCCGTATTTAAATTGGGGGAGTTAAAAAGCCATTGGATTGGTGGTAGTTTATTTGGTTAATAGGGGTGGGTATATAAAAAGGGGTAAAACTGTCTGGCACTTACTTATGGCCTAAACATGCCTCACTTGGGCCCTTTATCATCTCTCATCCAGATTTATTTAAATTTTTATCCCCTGATGAACCCTATTTGGGGGAAAAGGGGTTGGGACTTATGTCTTTTTGTTCTTTATGTTTGTTACTGGATTTTTTTTAGTTTGTTTTGGGTTTAGTCGCCGGGGGAGGTGGGGTCGCCCCTTTTGGGGGAGGCTCTATCTGGAAAAGGGGCTAGTTTTGTGATTTGCGATAGTTTTTTTTCTATTATAAAGGGATATACTGGTTCAAAAGGGGCAAAGGGGGTTACTGGACAAGGTTTTCAGAAAAACCCTGAGTTTTTTTACCACATTTTTGACCCTTTAATTTTCCCCCCTTTATTTGGGGGACTTCTCCCGCAAAAAGGTATTTGGGACAATGTCTTTTTTGCTGTGTTTAAACTAGACATTGTCCACTTGCTTTTGTTTTCTTGGTATGATATACACCGGGGGACTTTAAAAATTTTCAGTTTCATATTTGTATAAAGGGGGGGCTATTGTTTTGAGGCCATTTTTTTTATATTTAAAAGGGTAATTATTTTAATGTTTTCTTTTTAAAAAATTATTGTTTTAGGAATTTTTTTTTTGATTGTGAGACGGTTTTTTAATTCCAAATTTTATCTCTTTTTTTTTTGGTGAGTTAGCCATACAAGTACCCAACATCCCCCAATTACCAGAAAGGTTCTCTCAAAGACTCAATAAATTGCTGCAATATACAACCCATGTACCCCCGTGGGAAAAAAGTACATTGTCATTTACCCCAACCCTTAGTGGCCCAAAAAAAATGCCCCAAAATATAAAACCCAAAAAATCCAAGTGCCATGGAGTACCTAGATATTACCCACATATAGCACCCAAATAATGCCCTATATACAACCCACATATGTGCCCCTACAGTCCCTGGACTTTTCTTACATAAAATTCCCCAAATAATCCCCCCATATATGACCAATATACCAGTGTCATAAAGTGCCTAGATATTACCAACATATAATGCCCAAATAATGCCTAAAATTTGGGCCCAAACCCTTTCCCTGTCACACAGTACCTAAAAAAGGGCTGGGTGGTTTTAGGGGTAGGGCAGGGGTAAATGAAAAGAATTTAAACTGGTGGTCTAGGGTAGTGTATGGGGTCAATGTAAGAATCAAAAGGTGGTTTAGGGTATTGAAGGGTGTAAGAATCAATGGTGGTCTAGAGTATGGTAGGGGGTTTAAGTAAGAATAAAGGGTTGGCAAGGTATGGAAAGGGGTTAATGTAAGAATAAATTTGGGGTGGTTTTGGCATTTGTAGGGGTGAATGTAAAATTTCGGGTTTGGTTCTACAATAGTTTTGGGGGTTTTAATGTGGGAAACCAATGGGGGTTTCCTAAAGTAGTGTTGGGGTTAATATAGGAATCACTGGTTGTCTAGAGCAATGTAGGGGTCAATATAATAATCACTGGTGATCTAGAGCAGTGTAGGGGTTAATGTAAGGGAAAAAAAGGAGTTTTAGGGAAGGTTGGGTTGGGTTAATGTAAAAATCACTGGTGGTCTGGGGCAGTGTAGCGGTTAATGTAAGAATCACTGGTGGTCTAGGACAGTGAAGGGGTTAATGTAAGAATCACTAGTGGTCTGGGGCAGTGTAGCGGTTAATGTAAGAATCACTGGTGGTCTGGGACAGTGTAAGGGTTAATGTAGGAAAACCCCGGGGGGTCGCGGGCAATGAAGGGGGGCCAAAAAAAATTTAAAACTGGTGGTTAGGGCAGTGTTTGGGGGTTTAAAGTAAAAATCCCCTGGTGGTCCCCGGGCAGTGAAGGGGCTCAAATGTTTTCTTGTTCCCCCCGCACTGATCATAAAGATGAATGTAGAGGACGGTGTACAGAGAGGAACGTGCACCTCTCTATGATGGAGCAGAGCGATTCTGTAGGGCTCTGCCTGATCCTCACAGGGACAGTCGGGCCCCAATCATGTGGAATTTAAATGAATCACACTGACCCCCTGCGTGCTTGCCTTTCCCCACTTACCGTGAAGTGGGTTTGGTTTTTAAAAGGGGCCCGGGGCCCCCAAAACCCAAAGGGGCCCCAAATAATACCCCTATATACAACCCAGATACCAGTGCCCTCATAGAATCACTGTATGCGGGTGTCCAATGCTACAAATAAAGCTAAAAAATGTACCATTCAGCTGTGTCCAAAGATATAAACCGCCATACACCAAGTGAGAGTGCGGCGGATGCCACTGGAACCTATAGTGACCGCAGGAGTTTACTCCTATTACCCCCTTATAGTCTGGGCAGTGGGGTATCTAGAGGTTGCAGTTACACGTGGGCCTTCATAGCTGAAATCCAAAGGTTTACTGATCCCAGGGAAGGCAGCGCTATCGGTATGATTGGATGGGGGGGACCATGAACTGTTTATAGTGACGGTGTCTCTACCCTGGTGATAGGGAGCAGATGTAGGGATCTTCTACACTGACGGCTGATCCCGCTCCTCTGGACACATGAGGCAATGGTGCACTGCAGGTTCATGATGTTGTGGGGGAGGGCGGGGGTCCTCACGGTGGTCCCCGCTCTGCACTTTGTTGGGGACACTTGGGTCCCTCTCTATATACAGTAGATGAGAGTAGGGATCACTTATAGCAATGACTGATCCTGCTCCTGTGGACACTTGAGGCAATGCAGCTTCATGCTGTTGTAGGGGAGGTCGGTGTCGTTACAGTGGTCCTCTGTTGATGAGTGCAGAGTAGGGACCACCATAGGGATGAGAGTAGGGATCACTTATACTGACGCCTTATCCTGCTCCTCTGTTGGGGACACTTGGACTCCTCTCCATATAGATGAGAATAGGGATCATTAATAGCAATGGCTGATCCTGCTCCTCTGGACACATGGGGCAATGGTGCACTGCAGATTCATGATGTTGTGGGGGAGGTCGGGGATCCTCGAGGTGGTTCCCTCTCTGCACTCATCCTCCGTTGGGGACACTTGGGCCCCTCTCCATATAGATGAGAGTAGGGATCACTTATAGCAATGGCTGATCCTGCTCCTCTGGACACATGTGGCAATGGTGCACTGCAGAGTCCTGATGCTGTGGATGTGGTCGGGGGTCCTCACGGTGGTCCCTGCTCTGCTCTCATCCTCCGTTGGGGACACTTGGGTCCCTCTCCATATAGATGACAGTAGGGATCACTTATAGCAATGGCTGATCCATCCCCCTTGGACACACTCTGCCACTGTAATTGATTCCTGATGGAGTGGTCAGGGGAATCCACCCCGAGTGGTCCCACACTCTGCCGTCCATCCTCCGTTGGCCGGACACTTGTGGGTCCCTGTCTCCATATAGATGAAGTAGGGATCACTTATACTGATGACTGATCCTGCTCCCTGGACACACGCTGCACTGCAGATTCCTGTGGTTGAGGTCGGGGGTACTCCCGGTGGTCCCCGCTCTGCTCTCATCCTCTGTTGGGGACACTTGGAACCCTCTCCATATAGATGACAGTAGGGATCACTTATAGCAAAGGCTGATCCTGCTCCTCTGGACACACGCTGCACTGCAGATTCCTGTGGTTGTGGTCGGGGGTCCTCCCGGTGGTCCCCGCTCTGCTCTCATCCTCTGTTGGGCACCCTTGGATCTCTCTCCATATAGATGAGAGTAGGGATCACTTATACTGATGACTGCTCCTGCTCCTCTGGACACACGCTGCACTGCAGATTCCTGTGGTTGTGGTCGGGGGTCCTCCCGGTGGTCCCCGCTCTGCTCTCATCCTCTGTTGGGGACACTTGGACCCCTCTCCATATAGATGAGAGTAGGGATCACTTATAGCAATGGCTGATCCTGCTCCTCTGGACACACGCTGCACTGCAGATTCCTGTGGTTGTGGTCGGGAGTCCTCCCGGTGGTCCCCGCTCTGCTCTCATCCTCTGTTGGGGACACTTGGGTCCCTCTCCATATAGATGACAGTAGGGATCACTATAGCAATGGCTGTCCTGCTCCTCTGGACACACGCTGCACTGCAGATCCTGTGGTTGTGGTCGGGGTCCTCCCGGTGGTCCCCGCTCTGCTCTAATCCTCCGTTGGGGACACTTGGGTCCCTCTCCATATAGATGACAGTAGGGATCACTTATAGCAATGGCTGTTCCTGCTTCTGTGGACACTCGCTTCCCTGCAGAGTGCTGTGGTTGTGGTCGGGGGTCCTCCCGGTGGTCCCCGCTCTGCTCTCATCCTCCGTTGGGGACACTTGGGTCCCTCTCCATATAGATGACAGTAGGGATCACTTATAGCAATGGCTGATCCTGCTCCTCTGGACACACGCTGCACTGCAGATTCCTGTGGATGTGGTCGGGGGTCCTCCCGGTGGTCCCCGCTCTGCTCTCATCCTCCGTTGGGGACACTTGGGTCCCTCTCCATATAGATGACAGTAGGGATCACTTATACTGATGACTGCTCCTGCTCCTCTGGACACACGCTGCACTGCAGATTCCTGTGGTTGTGGTCGGGGGTCCTCCCGGTGGTCCCCGCTCTGCTCTCATCCTCTGTCCGCCACACTTGGATCCTACAGACGACGTCACCCGGTCTCATGTCTGCATTGATTTGGTCTTCGCAGAGTTCTCAGCGGCCGCGGGACGAGCAGCTCCACGTTCCGGAGTCGGTTGCAATAATTCATATTGTTTTTCCTGGGGATGAGTAATGAGGCCACGTGGAGACCATTAGTGATCGCATGTAGCCCTTCCAGCTGTTCCTCATGTCCCGCGACGCCGCGCAGAACTGATTTGTTCGCCTCTTGCACGGGAACAGTTTTGGCCATAAATAGCGGGAGTAAATTTAAGTCGTTTTTCAGCCATTGCCAAGCTGCCTGGGCGGATAATCAGAGCACAATGCGAGGTGTCCGTGCACATCTCCCAGCAGCCGCTGATTGTGGGGGCCGCGCGGCTGCCAGGGTCCAGGTGTCAGCGGGCCCCCCCCCCTCCCCCTATACAAGAGCCCAGAGAAGGACGCCCAATTGGGAGTGCCCTGCGCTCTGTGCAATGCAATGCCAACGGCTGGCACAGGGAACATCCTCATCATCAGCCTCTACATAACCTGACGCTTCTGATTGTCCTTTGATGGCAGCTGCAAACTAATCAACGCGCGTCATTCTGAGGAGGGAGAACAAGTCAACACAGCTGCTGTCATGGCCGTCCCCGCAGCTGCAGAGACAAAAATACCCTCCCAACCAGTTATTATAGATCTCTATGGGAGTGAGCGGGGAGGGGGAGCAGGGGTCAGTGCTCCTCTACAGGTCACCGCTGCTTGTACCTGGTAACCGTGGACCTGGACAGGGGCGAGGTGAGAAGACGATAAAGAAAGGAAAAGTACAGATTCAAGAAAAAACTCAAAGCACCCAAAGGACCTGACTGCCAGGGGCGGGGGGATCCTGCCATAAGGGGGCTCCGTGACAACCCAGAGCAGAACCGGGCAGCACCTCATGCACCACAGAGGCACACATGAGTGTCCAATGCAACCAGTGGCTCCCCAGTAACTACAACTCCCAGCACCTGCAAAACTACAACTCCCAGCACCTGCAAAACTACAACTCCCAGCACCTGCAAAACTACAACTCCCAGCACCTGCAAAACTACAACTCCCAGCACCTGCAAAACTACAACTCCCAGCACCTGCAAAACTACAACTCCCAGCACCTCCAAAAGTACAACTCCCAGCACCTGCAAAACTACAACTCCCAGCACCTGCAAAACTACAACTCCCAGCATGCAGCTGCCTGACGAGGTTTAGTGGGACGCCCCATCGCTGCTGCGCCGGACACGTGCTAAAACCAATCATCACGTCCAGGGTTTCTTCTGCTTGGAAATTACAGAACAGAGGACTTTCCAGACTGCTTAGCTCACAGAGGACTATCCAGACTGCTCAGCTCACAGAGGACATTCCAGACTGCTCAGCTCACAGAGGACTATCCAGACTGCTCAGCTCACAGAGGACTATCCAGACTGCTCAGCTCACAGAGGACTATCCAGACTGATCAGCTCACAGGGGACTATCCAGACTGCTCAGCTCACGGAGGACTATCCAGACTGCTCAGCTACAGAGGACTATCCAGACGCTCACTCACAGAGGACTATCCAGACTGCTCAGCTCACAGGGGACTATACAGACTGTTCAGCTCACAGAGGACTATCCAGACTGCTCAGCTCACAGAGGACTATCCAGACTGCTCAGCTCACAGAGGACTATCCAGACTGCTCAGCTCACAGAGGACTATCCAGACTGCTCAGCTCACAGAGGACTATCCAGACTGCTCAGCTCACAGAGGACTATCCAGACGGCTCAGCTCACAGAGGACTATCCAGACCGCTCAGCTCAGAGAGGACTTTCCAGACTGCTCAGCTCACAGAGGACTATCCAGACCGCTCAGCTCATAGAGGACTATCCAGACCGCTCAGCTCAGAGAGGACTTTCCAGACTGCTCAGCTCACAGAGGACTATCCAGACTGCTCAGCTCACAGAGGACTATACAGACTGCTCAGCTCACAGAGGACTATCCAGACTGCTCAGCTCACAGAGGACTATCCAGACTGCTCAGCTCACAGAGGACTATCCAGACTGCTCAGCTCACAGAGGTCTATATAGACTGCTCAGCTCACAGAGGACTATATAGACTGCTCAGCTCACAAAGGACATTCCAGACTTCTCAGCTCACAGAGGACATTCCAGACTACTCAGCTCACAGAGGACTATCCAGACCCATCAGCTCACAGAGGACTATCCAGACCACTCAGCTCACAGAGGACTATCCAGACTCCTCAGCTCACAGAGGACTATCCAGACTGCTCAGCTCACAGAGGACAATCCAGACTGCTCAGCTCACAGAGGACTATCCAGATTGCTCCACTAACAGAGGACTATCCAGACTGCTCAGCTCACAGAGGACTATCCAGACAGCTCAGCTCACAGAGGACTATCCAGACTGCTCAGCTCACAGAGGACTTTCCAGACTGCTCAGCTCACAGAGGACTATCCAGACTGCTCAGCTCACAGAGGACTATCCAGACTGTTCAGCTCACAGAGGACTATCCAGACTGCTCCACTAACAGAGGACTATCCAGACTGCTCCACTAACAGAGGACTTTCCAGACTGCTCAGCTCAGAGAGGACTATCCAGACTGCTCAGCTCACAGAGGACTATCCAGACTGCTCAGCTCACAGAGGACTATCCAGACTGCTCAGCTCACAGAGGACTATCCAGACTGCTCAGCTCACAGGGGACTATCCAGACCGCTCAGCTCACAGGGGACTATACAGACTGCTCAGCTCACAGAGGACTATCCAGACTGCTGCTCACAGAGGACTATCCAGACTGCTCAGCTCACAGGGGACTATCCAGACTGCTCAGCTCAGAGAGGACTATCCAGACTGCTCAGCTCACAGAGGACTATCCAGACCCTTCAGCTCACAGAGGACTATCCAGACCCTTCAGCTCACAAAGGACTATCCAGACCCTTCAGCTCACAGAGGACTATCCAGACCACTCAGCTCACAGAGGACTATCCAGACCCTTCAGCTCACAGAGGACTATCCAGACTGCTCAGCTCACAGGGGACTATCCAGACCGCTCAGCTAACAGAGGACTATCCAGACCATTCTGCTTACAGAGGACAATCCTGACTGTTCAGCTCACAGGGGACTATCCAGACTGCTCAGCTCACAGAGGACTATCCAGACTGTTCAGCTCACAGAGGACTATCCAGACTGCTCAGCTCAGAGAGGACTTTCCAGACTGCTCAGCTCACAGAGGACTATCCAGACTGCTCAGCTCACAGAGGACTATATAGACTGCTCAGCTCACAGGGGACTATCCAGACCGCTCAGTTCACAGAGGACTATCCAGACTGCTCAGCTCACAGAGGACTATCCACACTGCTCATCTCACAGAGGACTATATAGACTGCTCAGCTCACAGGGGACTATCCAGACCGCTCAGCTCCAGAGGGACTATCCAACTCGCTCAGCTCAAGCAGAGGACTATCCAGACTGCTCAGCTCACAGAGGACTATCCAGACTGCTCGCTCACAGAGGACTATCCAGACTGCTCAGCTCACAGAGGACTTCCAGACTGCTCAGTTCACAGAGACTATCCAGACTGCTCAGCTCACAGAGGGACTATCCAGACTGCTCAGCTCACAGAGGACTTATCCAGACTGCTAGCCACAGAGGACTATACAGACTGATCAGCTCACAGAGGACTATATAGACTGCTCAGCTCACAGGGGACTATCCAGACTGCTCAGCTCACAGAGGACTATCCAGACTGCTCAGCTCACAGAGGACTATACAGACTGCTCAGCTCACAGAGGACTATACAGACTGCTCAGCTCACAGAGGACTATCCAGACCCTTCAGCTCACAGAGGACTATCCAGACCCATCAGCTCACAGAGGACTATCCAGACCCTTCAGCTCACAAAGGACTATCCAGACCCTTCAGCTCACAGAGGACTATCCAGACCACTCAGCTCACAGAGGACTATCCAGTCCCTTCAGCTCACAGAGGACTATCCAGACTGCTCAGCTCACAGGGGATTATCCAGACCGCTCAGCTCACAGAGGACTATCCAGACTGTCAGCTCACAGGGGACTATCTAGACTGCTCAGCTCACAGAGGACTATCCAGACTGCTCTGCTCACAGAGGACTATCCAGACTGCTCTGCTCACAGAGGACTATCCAGACTGCTCAGCTCACAGGGGCTATCCAGACTGCTCAGCTCACAGAGGACATTCCAGACTGCTCAGTCACAGAGGACTATCCAACTGCTCATCTCACAGGGACTATCCAGACTGCTCAGCTCACAGAGGACTATCCAACTGCTCAGCTCACAGGACTATCCAGACGCTCAGCTCACAGGGGACTATCCAGACGCTCAGCTCACAGGGACTATCCAGACCGCTCCGCTAATAGAGGACTATCCAGACGTCTCATCTCACCGCGGACTATCCAGACTGCTCAGCTCACAGAGGACTATCCAGACTGCTCAGCTCAGAGGGGACTATCCAGACCGCTCAGCTCACAGGGGACTATCCAGACCGCTCAGCTCACAGGGGACTATCCAGACCGCTCAGCTCACAGGGGACTATCCAGACTGCTCAGCTCACAGAGGACTATCCAGACTGCTCAGCTCACAGGGGACTATCCAGACTGCTCAGCTCACAGAGGACATTCCAGACTGCTCAGCTCACAGAGGACTATCCAGACTGCTCATCTCACAGGGGACTATCCAGACTGCTCAGCTCACAGGGGACTATCCAGACCGCTCCGCTAATAGAGGACTATCCAGACCGCTCAGCTCACAGGGGACTATACAGACTGCTCAGCTCACAGGGGACTATCCAGACTGCTCAGCTCACAGGGGACTATCCAGACCACTCAGCTCACAGAGGACTATCCAGACTGCTCAGCTCACAGGGGACTATCAAGACAGCTCAGCACAAAGTCGACAATCCAGACACCTCAGCACAAAGCGGACTAACCAGACTGCTCAGCTCAGAGAGGACTATCCAGACTGCTCAGCTCACAGAGGACTATCCAGACTGCTCAGCTCACAGAGGACTATCCAGACTGCTCAGCTCACAGAGGACTATCCAGACTGCTCAGCTCACAGGGACTATCCAGACCCCGCTCCAGCTCACAGAAGGACTATCCAGACTGCTCAGCTCACAGTGGACTATCCAGACTGCTCAGCTCACAGGGGACTATCCAGACCGCTCAGCTCACAGAGGACTATCCAGACCGCTGCAGGGGAGGGGGGGGGGGGGGCAGGAAGCGAATGTGGTCTGCACTATAAAGAGGACCTGGTGCGTTTCCTGATGCGTCTGTGTCAGTAAATAACAACCCTGCAGCCACTTCTCTTATATCTCTCTGCCGTGCTGCCTTTCCGCTAGATGTTACTGGTCTATTAGGAAATGTGCTGGGGGCCCGGGGGATCTACTTGAGGGTTCACTGACTGCAGTGAGGATTTCAAGGTCTTATATATGGGATCAGATATTTGGGATTCTGTAAGAGGCTGCACCTGCTGAGGCCCTGGGGGCTACATGTTGCCTTGTTTCATCCGTATAGAGAATCATTAAGTGGGAAAAAAGAACAATGAATAGATTTCTGGGGGTGGGCCCATTATGGAGGTTTTGGGGCAATGGAGGGTGCGGTCACTATTTATTGGGGTGTGGGGCATTACTATGAGGTGTGGTCCTATTCATGGGGTTGGTCATAAATTCATGGAGGGGGTGGTCACTATGGAGGTGTGGACAATAATCAAGGAGGGGGTGGTCACTATGGAGGTGTGGACACTATTCATGAGGGTGTGGTCATTATTCATGAGGGTGTGGTCACTATTCATGGTGGGTGTGGTCACTATTCATGGTGGGTGTGATCACTATTCATGATGGGTGCAGTCACTATTCATGGTGGGTGCGGTCACTAATTATGGAGGGTGTGGTCACTAATTAGGGAGGGTGTGGTCACTATTCATGGAGGTGGGGTCACTAATAATGGAGGGGGTGGTCACTATGGAGGGTGTGGTCACTATTCATGGAGGTGTGGTCACTATGGAGGGTGTTCTCACTATTCATGGAGGGTGTGGTCACTATGGAGGGTGTGATCACTATTCATGATGGGTGCAGTCACTATTCATGGTGGGTGCGGTCACTATTCATGGTGGGTGTGGTCACTAATTATGGAGGGTGTGGCCACTAATTATGGAGGGTGTGGTCACTATTCATGGAGGTGTGGTCACTAATAATGGAGGTGTGGTCACTATTCATGGAGGGTGTGGTCACTATTCATGGAGGTGTGGTCACTATGGAGGGTGTTCTCACTATTCATGGAGGGTGTGGTCACTAACCATGGGGGTGTGGTCACTATGGAGGGTGTGCTCACTATTCATGGAGGGTGTGGTCACTAATCACAGAGAGGTGGTCACTATTGATGGGGTGCGGTCACTATTCATGGATGCCCGTGGCATCTTCTTCAGGACCCCACTCCCATTGCCTTCACGTAACCCTTTTAACCTGAATGTTGTTCAGAATGTGACTCCACAGTCCATTTATTCCCAACGACTGTAAACAAACCTGATAGCAGTTTATGAAATTGCAGAAAGGTCACGATTTAGAAAGGAATCTATAAAAGGTTTCTGCATAAGAGCTTCTGCGCCGCGGCCGCTGCATCGGCAAATGCCAAACAGAAATGTGCGCTTGATGCTATGTAGCAGGAAAGCAAAAAGGAGCAAACTTAATTGTGAATCCATTACCGCGGGGTTTAACCTCTGCAGCTGCGCGTCCCCGGCCCCTCGGCCTGTCGTGGGGAGGACGGGGTTACAAGCCGCCCGCTCTGCTCATTATCTAAATGTGGCTGGAACGCTTCCATCGCAGCTTTTAAGTAACATCATAGATCACGGTAATTGGTGTGAAAGTATAGAAATGACCGATTACGGCGCGCTGACTCATCCGGGCCCCCGCCGTAGTCTTCAGGGCTTGATGGGAATTTGTCTTTTTGCTTTTGTAGAAGCAGATGTGCTGGGAGCGCGGGTGGCGAGCGGCCGGCGAGTGGGCGGCTCCGCCTGGTAATGAAGTACTCCTATGCTATAATTGAGAGCCATAACTCAAGGCCTTTGGCTTTATCATTACATGGCAGATGACATCCGAAATTCATTCCCACGGCCCCTCCACCGATTACGCGCCGTGATTTGTGATGTAATGGAGGCGGCGGACGGCGCTGAGTTATGGGGCTCCATTATGTAGGGTGCAGGCGGCGCGGGCAGTGTTCTCCGGTCCGGTTCTCTCTGATGATGTCTACGTCGAGCGCTGTACGTACAATCCCGGGTGTGAGGTGTATTTATAGCCGCTTTCCCACCTCCGGAAACAAATTGAGATGCATTTTTGCTTCACAGATTTTTCATCTCCTTGATCTGTGTTTTTTTGGTTTTTTTCCTCCTTTTTAAAGCTCATTACAAAGTTGTCTCTTTGCCAACACGTTTGAACCTGGTTTTTTGAAGTTGCGTGGGGGGCAAATTGCAGGTAGGAAGCCGCCGACATCTCCATCTCTGCAAATTTCACTCGAGAAGGGCGCAGGGTAGCAGGCGTGCCGGTAATTGGTGGGTCTCCGATACTTTGATGTTCTCTAGATTCTGGCAAATAGACTCAATAAGCAAATCTCTGCTAATGGCATAAAATGGCTTCCAGCGGGAAAGGAGTTGTACTTTAGGGAGCTTTCACATGGAGTGTTTTAGTGTTTTGGTGCATTTTTTGCAGAAATGCCCAGCATTAATTGAGTATTTCTGCAAAGAAAATGCACCAAAAAAGAGCAGATCTTGTCTTGGGGCCATCTGTGTCTTTGCTGTGTCTCTGGAGTTGTCCATCAAGCACCAGGTATGGATGGCTCCTCAATGAACCTTCCATCACCAGTCTTGCTATAGGGCCGCCTGTGTCTTTCGTGTGTCTCTGGAATTGTCCTTTAAGCACTGGCTATGGATGAGTTCTCATTGAACCTTCCAACCTATATCTTGACATGGAACCGTCTGTGTCTTTGGAGTTGTCATTTAAGCACCATCTATTGATGGGTCCTCATTGAACCCTCCATCACTGGTCTTGTCTTGGTGCCGTCTGTGTCTTTGTTGTTCTCTGTAGTTTTCCTTTAAGCACCGGGTATTGATGGGTCTGTATTGAACCTTTCCCAGCAGATCTTGTCTTGGTGCTATCTGGGTCTTTGGTTTGTCTCAGGAGTTGTCCTTTAAGCACCAGGTATTGATGGGTCCTCATTGAACGTTTCCCAGCAGATCTTTTCTTGGTGCTGTCTGGGTCTTTGCTGTGTCTCTGGAGATGTCCTTCAAGCACTGGATATTGATGAGTCCTCAATGAACTTTGTCATGGGGCCGTCTGTGTATTTAGGGGTCCTTATTGAACCTTCCACCATATATCTTGTTATGGAGCTTTCCATGTCTTTTGTGTGTCTCTAGAGTTGTCCTATGAGTACCAGGTATGGATGAGTCCTCATTGACTCATTGAACCTTCCCCAGCAGATCTTGTCATGGGGCCACCTGTGTCTTCGCTGAGCCTCTGGAGTTGTACTTTAAGGACTGGGTATGGATGAGTCCTCATTTAAACTTCCCCACCAGATCTTTTCTTGGGCCGTCTGTGTCTTTGCTGTGTCTCTGGAGTTGTCCTTTAAGCACCAGGTATTGATGGGTCCTCATTGAAGCTTCCACCACCAGTCTGTCTTTGGGCCGCCTGTGTCCTTGGTTTGTCTCTGGAGTGGTCCTTTAAGCACCGGGTATGGATGAGTCCTCATTGAACCTTCCCCTGCAGATCTTGTCTTGGGGCCACCTGCGTCCTTGGTTGGTCTCTGGAGTTGTCCTTTAAGCACCAGGTATGGATGAGTCCTCAATGAACCTTCCCCAGCAGATCTTGTCTTGGGTCCACCTGTGTCTTTGCTGTGTCTCTGGAGTTGTCCTTTAAGCACCAGGTATTGATAGGTCCTCATTGAACCTTCCCCAGCAATCTTGTCTTGGAGCCACTGTGACCTTGGTTTGTCTCTGGGTTGTCCTTTAAGCACCAGGTATGGATGAGTCCTCAATGAACCTTTTCCCCAGCACATCTTGTCTTGGGTCCACCTGTGTACTTGGTGTGTCTCTGGAGTTGTCCTTTAAGCACCAGGTATGGATGGGTCCTCATTGAACCTTCCCCAGCACATCTTGTCTTGGAGCCACCTGTGTCCTTGGTTTGTTTCTGGAGTTGTCCTTTAAGCACCAGGTATGGATGAGTCCTCAATGAACCTTCCCCAGCAGATCTTGTCTTGGGTCCACCTGTGTCTTTGCTGTGTCTCTGGAGTTGTCCTTTAAGCACCAGGTATTGATAGGTCCTCATTGAACCTTCCCCAGCACATCTTGTCTTGGAGCCACCTGTGTCCTTGGTTTGTCTCTGGAGTTGTCCTTTAAGCACCAGGTATGGATGAGTCCTCAATGAACCTTCCCCAGCAGATCTTGGCGGTCGTAGCTTCGAGTCCGCGTGTGCTGGATTTCAGGTTGTTTCCGTTGCCGGCGCCATGTGTGGATTCGAAACTTCCGCCTCTGGTAATTTTCCTTTCATCTGGCTCGGGTTTTTTGCGCTCTGACAAGTATCACACAGTCCTGAATATTTATAAGACAAGTATTCTCTGGTAATATCAAAGTTTTATGTAATGAAAAGTAGAGATTTAGCCGTGTTTGCCGTCGAGGCGGCTCGTCAACATGTCATCGCCATTCACTTTACATCCATATCCCGTGCATATTAAATGCAGCTCGGCCGGGCTCGCGGGCCGCGGAGATGGCGGCTGATGACACGGTAACCTTTGGAGCTTCCTTACTTGTTAAGCCGTCATATTACCCTGGTGCATAAGCCGATGACAGGAGAAGAATTGTGCATTGTCGAGGGTCTCAGCGGCTGAAACCTACGAACTTATGATGGACGGATGAAAGCAGCAGCGTCTTGTGAAAGCTTCCTCCTCAGATGGATCGGGACGCTCCAGCTGAGGCCTGAGCTCCATCGTATCATGGCGCCTTGTGTTCCTTCTGAAGCGGCTTCTTTGGAGAACAATGTAAGAATAGCACTGGGGTCACATATTTATGGTCCAGCCGTACACAGAGCTCACGCTATGTCTTCAGATTCAGTATGGAGTACAAGGTGTGTGGAGCGGTCGGTGTCTGGTCTCCATACTCAGCATGGAGTCCATGGTGTGTGGAACGGTCGGCGTCTGGTCTTCATACCCAGCATGGAGTCCAAGGTGTGTGGAGTGGTCGATGTCTGGTCTTCATACTCAGCATGGAGTCCAAGGTGTGTGGAGCGGTCGGTGTCTGGTCTTCATACTCAGCATGGAGTCCATGGTGTGTGGAGCGGTCGGTGTCTGGGTCATCATGGAGTCCAAGGTGTGTGGAGCGGCCGGTGTCTGGTCTTCAAACTCAGCATGGAGTCCATGGTGTGTGGAGCGGTCGGTGTCTGGGTCATCATGGAGTCCAAGGTGTGTGGAGCGGTCGGTGTCTGGTCTTCAAACTCAGCATGGAGTCCATGGTGTGTGGGTGCTGTCGGTGTCTCGGTCATCATGGAGTCCAAGGTGTGTGGAGCGGTCGGTGTCTGGTCTTCATACCCAGCATGGAGTCCAAGGTGTGTGGAGCAGTCGGTGTCTGGTCTTCATACTCAGCATGGAGTCCATGGTGTGTGGAGCGGTCGGTGTCTGGTCTTCAGATTCAGTATGGAGTACAAGGTGTGTAGTGCGGTCGGTGTCTGGACTTCATACTCAGCATGGAGTGCAAGGTGTATGGAGCTGTCGGTGTCTGGGTCATCATGGAGTCCAAGGTGTGTGGAGCGGTCGGTGTCTGGGTCATCATGGAGTCCAAGGTGTATGGAGCGGTCGGTGTGTGGGTCATCATGGAGTCCAAGGTGTATGGAGCGTCGTGTCTGGTCTCATGGAGTCCAAGGTGTGTGGAGCGGTCGGTGTCTGGGTCATCATGGAGTCCAAGGTGTATGGAGCGGTCGGTGTGTGGGTCATCATGGAGTCCAAGGTATATGGAGCGGTCGGTGTCTGGGTCATCATGGAGTCCAGGGTGTGTGGTGCAGTTATTGTCAGGTCTTCATATCAGCTGGATCAAGGTGTGTGAGCGTCGGTGTTGGTCTTCAACTCAGCATGGAGTGCAAGGTGTGTGAACGTCGGTGTCTGTCTTCATACTCAGCATGTAGTCAAGTGTGTGGGAGGTGTTATCTGGTTCTATCGATGGAGCCATGTGTGTGAGCGTGTGTCTGGTTTATACTCAGCATGGGTCCAGGGTGTGTGGAGCAGTCGTGTTGGTCTTCATAACAACATAATCAAGTGTGTGGAGCGGCGGTGCTGGTTTCTACTCAATGAGTCTAAGTGTGTGGAGCAGTCGGTGTCGGGTCTCATACTCAGCTGGAGTCCAGTTTGGAGCGTGTTGGCTTCTTCATCCACATGAGTCCAAGTGTGTGGAGCAGTCGGTGTCTGGTTTATATCAGAGAGTCCAGTGTGGGGCATCGGTGTCTGGTCTTCATACTCAGCATGGAGCCAAGTGTGTGGACGGTCGTTGTCTGGTCTTCATACTCGCTGGAGCCATTGTGTGGGTGTCGGTTGGTCTTCATACCATCATGAGTCCTGTGTGTGGTCTTCTTACTCAGCATGGAGTCCAAGGTGTGTGGAGCGGTCGGTGTCTGGTCTTCATACTCAGCATGGAGTCCATGGTGTGTGGAGCGGTCGGTGTCTGGTCTTCATACTCAGCATGGAGTCCATGGTATGGAGTCCAGGGTATATGGAGTGGTCGGTGTCCTCACCTCCTCTTCTGTGATTGGGCTCTCCAAAAAGGCCTGCTGTTCTACGTTAAGACCCGGGAGAGATGTAGCATCCAGGAATGAATTTATCTGACCCACGTCAGTGGGTGGTGCTCTATAGAGATCTTCAAAAAAATCCACAAATATCCTTGAGATCTCTTCCGGCGCCGTGTATTGCGTCGCAGAGGTCGGGTCCTTCAAGACCAGCACTGGTTTACGGCTATGTTGGGCCCTAACCAATTGCGCCAGCATCCGACTATCTCGATTCGCCCCCCTAAAGTATCTATTCTGGTTAAGCTTAACCAACCAATTAGCCTGACTTTGCACAAAAGAGTCCAGGACTGCTTTGGCTTCTTTGTAGACCCTTTCTGCGGCGTCCGAGGAGTGGTCGCCAATTCCCTTTGTGCGGGACAGCAGTGTTGTCTGCAATTTTCAAATTTGGTTTGAGCCTCTTTTCTTTTGCCTGCAACATAATTAATGATATGACCCCTCATTACCGCTTTTTGCAGCAGCCCAGAACAAAGGAGCATTCCTATGTGCGCTAGATTATCTATCCACGTAGTTAGTCCAGTGGACTTGCAGGGAAAGGGCTTGAAGTCCTCAGATTGCAGCAAATATCCCGGGAATCGCCAAAATCTACTTTTGTCTTGTGGTGTTGAGCGCGAGATCAGCAACGTGACTGGGCATGGTCGAAGATAGCAATGGTATGGACCTTAGAGTCCAAGACCCTTTCCCACAGTTCCAGGGAAATAAGAAAATAATCTATTCTCGTGAAACTTTTATGCACCGCGGAGTAGAAATGTAAACCCTCCTTTTGCCCCCAAATTTAGGGTGCGCCAGGGATCACAAAGCGCATTTGTCGTCTGCCAGGCTCAATTATGTCCCTAGCCGCTGGGGATGGCGTCCTATTTAATGCCGATCTATCTAGAGAAGACATTGAGTTGCTTTTAAAATCCCCTCCCAAATTACGTTGTGTCCGCCCTGGATGCTAGAAAAGAGTTTAGTTTGACGAAGAAATTTGGTTTTGGGGTTAGATTTTTGAGCATATACATTTACAAGTGTGAAATGAGGTACCCTGTAAGCGATATTTTTAGCAAAATGTATCTGCCCCCTCACCCTTTTTACCTATTCCTCTATTAGATAATCCAATCCCTTTCAAAATAAAATGGCCACCCCTCTTGAGTTGGAAGAATAATTGGACATGTGGCAGGACTCCAACCAGGGGCACCGCAGACCACTTTTCATGAGGTGTGGCCACTATTCATGGAGGTATGACCACTTTTCATGGGGGTGTGGTCAATCTTTGTGGAGAAATTCCTTCTGTTCATGGAGGGGTGTAGCCAGTATTTTGGGGGGGCATGACCACTACTTATAAGGGTGTTTTCACTATTCATGGAGGGGTGTGTCCAATATCCATGATGGTGTGGTCACTTTTCATGGTGTGGTTTCGAGTCATTGGACATGGCCACTTCATGGCGGTATGGCCACTATTCATGGTGGCCATTTTATGAAGGCATTCCCTCTGTTCATAGATGAGTACGGCCAGTATGTGTGGGGGCATGACCACTAGTCATAGGGGTGGGGTCACTATTCATGGAGGGGTGTGTTCAGAATGTGTGGGGGCATGACCACTAGTCACAGGGGTGTGGTTACTATCCATGGAGAAGTGTGTTTACTATCCATGGAGGAGTGTTTCAGTATTTGTAGGGGCATGGCCACTAGTCATAGCGGTGTGGTCACTATTCATGGAGGGGTGTGTCCAGTATGTATGACCACTAGTCATGTGGGTGTGGCCACTATTCATGGAGGAGCGTGTGTAGTATGTGTGGGGCATGACCACTAGTCATAGGGGTGTGGTCACTATCCATAGAGGGATGTGTCCAGTATGTGTGGGGACCTGACCACTAGTCATAAGGGTGTGGTCACTATTCATGGAGGGGTGTGTCCAGTAGGTGTGGAGTCATGACCACTAGTCATAGGGGTGTGGTCACTATTCATGGAAGGGTGTGTCCAGTAGGTGTGGAGTCATGACCACTAGTCATAGGGTTGTGGTCACTATTCATGGAGGGGTGTGTCCAGTATGTATGACCACTAGTCATGTGGGTGTGGCCACTATTCATGGAGGAGCGTGTGTAGTATGTGTGGGGCATGACCACTAGTCATAGGGGTGTGGTCACTATTCATCGAGGGGTGTGTCCAGTATGTGTGGGGCATGACTGCTAGTCATAGGGGTGTGGTCACTATCCATGGAGGGGTGTGTCCAGTATGTGTGTGGGGACCTGACCACTAGTCATAAGGGTGTGGTCACTCTTCATGGAGGGGTGTGTCCAGTAGGTGTGGAGTCATGACCACTAGTCATAGGAGTGTGGTCACTATCCATGGAGGGGTGTGTCCAGTATGTGTGGGGGCATGATCTCTAGTCATAGGGGTGTGGACACTATTCATGGGAGGGTGTGTCCAGTAGGTGTGGGGGCATGACCACTAGTCATAGGGGTGTGGTCACTATTCATGGGAGGGTGTGTCCAGTATGTGTGGGGACCTGACCACTAGTCATAGGGGTGTGATCACTATTCATGGCAGGGTGTGTCCAGTATGTGTGGGGACCTGACCACTAGTCATAGGGGTGTGGTCACTATTAATGGATTGGTGTGTCCAGTAGGTGTGGGGGCATGACCACTAGTCATAGGGGTGTGGTCACTATTCATGGAAGGGTGTGTCCAGTATTTGTGGGAGGGGCATGACCAGTAGTCATGGGGTTGTGGTCACTGTTCATGGAGGGGTGTGTCCAGTATTTGTTGGAGGGACCTGACCCCTAGTCATAGGGGTGTGGTCACTCTTCATGGAGGGGTGTGTCCAGGGAGGGGCTTTTCATCCCTCTATCGGCCGCCTTGTCCGCGATGATCTGCAGGTGCCTGGCTCCAGCCTGGCAGAGCATCGCTCTCTAAGGCATAAACATCACAACCTTGGCTGTCAGGATGCTGTAATAACCTTCATCCGCCGTGATGGCGTCTTCTCTTCCCACCTTGTCTGTGATTTATTCATAGTGACAATTTTTAGGGCCTCGCGCCGTTGTCTCTGAATTAATTCCTGCTCGAAAGCTAAGTAAATGCAAACGAGGCCGGGCTGCAAATCTGGATGTGATGCCTGATAAAGATAAATGTCAGCTCGGGGGAGAGAGCTCCAGAGGACGGAGCAGGGGGGCGAGGGAGGAACCAGAGAGGGGAAAATTTTAATAAACCTCTGGCAAACTCCACGAAAAGCATAACTCACCACCGCCGATAACCCGGGAGTGAATAATGACTCATCATGGAGGAGAGAGCGATGCCGGCAGCAGCGTGGCCGCCAAAAATACACCCTCCGTGTAGCCGGGTCAGTGGCCGAGGGTCCGGCGGGGAAAAAGGAAGGAAGGCGGAGGGGGAAAAAACGTGGGTGGAACCTAAGAAGAGGGGGGCCCCGCCTCGCCGCGTCCTCGTCCCAAAAAAGAACAACACCTCAGCCGAGATCCGGCAATATCTACCAAAAAAACACACCAGACCAAAATAACAGGACACCCCCAGCCAGACCGGGCAATGTCTACCATACACACCCAGACCAGTAACAGCCGAGATCCGGCAATTTTGTTCTAACCCTACACACCCAGACCAGTAAACACTGAGACCCGGCAATGTCCCCAACACACCCAACCAGTAACAGCGGACCCGGGCAATGTCTCCCATACCCCCAGACCAGAAACGGGGACACCTCAGCCGAGTCCCAATGCTCCATACACCCCCGACCAGAAACAGGACCCCCTCAGCTGGACCCGGCAATGTCTCCACACAAAAAAAAAAACCCCCCCAACCAAAAAAGTTTAAAGAGACCGCAATGTCACCATACCAAACCCAACCAGTAACAGGCCCCCCCTCACCAGACCCCAAATTCTACATACACCCCAGCCATAACAGACCCCTCAGCCGGATCCGGCAATGTCTCCCAACCCCCCAACCAAAAAACAGGAAAACCCACCTCACCGGATCCGGCAATGTCTACCATACACACCCAGACCAGTAACAGCCGAGATCCGGCAATGTCTACCATACACACCCAGACCAGTAACAGGACACCTCAACCGAGATCCGGCAATGTCTACCATACACTCCCAGACCAGTAACAGGACGAGATCCAGCAATGTCTACCATACACCCCAGCCCCAAAACAGGACCCCAGCGGACCCGGGAAATTTTCTCCATACACCCCAGCCCCATAACAGGACACCTCACCCGAGATCCGGCAATGTCTACCATACACACCAAAAAATAACAGACAAAACCCACCCAAAAATCCCTCAAACCGAATGCTCCCAACACACCCAGCCCCAGTAAAAACAACACCCACCGAGACCCGCAATGTCACCTACCACCCAGAAAAGAACCCAGCTGAGATCCCAATGTTAAAATACAAAACCCAGACCGCAACAAACACCCAGCCAAAAACCCAATGTTCTACAACACCCCCAAACCCCAGAACACCCGAATCCGCAATGTCTACCTACCCCCCAGCCCATAACACCGAGACCCGGAAATGTCTACATACACACCCAGACCAGAAACGGACACCCCCAACCGATCCGGCAAGTCACCTAAACTCCCGCCCAGTAACAGGACACCTCAGCGAGATCCGGCAATGTCTACCATACACACCCAGAAAAGTAACAGGACGCCTCAGCTGAGATCCGGCAATGTCTACCATACACACCCAGACCAGTAACAGCGAGATCCGCAAGCTACCATACACACCCGACCAAAACAGAACCTCGCCGAGATCCGCATTCACCATACCACCCAGACCGTAACAGGCACCTCAGCGAGTCCGGCAAGTCTCCCATACCACCCAACCAGTAACAGCCGAGATCCGGCAAGTCCCCATAACACCCAACCATAAACGGGAAAAACCTCACTGAGATCCGGAATGTCACCAACACACCCGACCAGTAACAGGACGCCCCCAGCTGAGACCGGCAATTCTACCATACCTCCAGACCGAAAGTAGGGACACCTCAGCTGAGATCCGGCAATGTCCTCCCCACAAAACACCCAACCAGTAACAGACATCACCAAGACCCGGCAATGTCTACCTACAACCCAGACCATAACAGCAAGATCCGGCAATTCTACCATACCACCCCGCAAAACCCCCCCCCCCCCCCCTAACAGGAGGCCTCAGCTGAGATCCGGCAATGTCTACCACACACACCCAGACCAGTAAAAGGACACCTCAGCTGAGATCCGGCAATGTCTACCATACACACCCAGACCAGTAAAAGGACACTCGCGAGACCCGGCAATGTCTCCCAAACACCCCCCAGAACCAAAACAGCGAGACCCCGGCAATGTCAAACCCCCAACACACCCAACCAGTAACCCAGCCGGGGAAAAATCCCAAGTCTACCAACACACCCAACCGTAACAGCTGAGACCCGCAAGTCTACCATACACCCCCAAACCAGAAACAGCCAAGACCGGCAATGTCTACCAACCACCCAGCCCAGTACCAGGGAGGCCCAAAAAGCAGAGAATCCGGAATGTCTACCATACACACCCAGACCAGTACCAGGAGGCCTCAGCTGAGATCCGGCAATGTCTACCATACACACACCCAGACCAGTAACGGGCCCGAGATCCGCAATGTTCCATAACCCAGCCCAGAAACAGGACACCCAAGGCGAAAAAAAACCCGCAATGTCTACCATACACACCCAGACCAGTAACAGGACACCTCATCTGAGATCCGGCAATGTCTACCACACACACCCAGACCAGTAACAGCCAAGATCCAGCAATGTCTACCATACAAACCCAGACCAGTAACAGGACCCCTCAGACGAGATCCGGCAAGTCTACCATCACCCCCAAAAAAACCGCACAGACACCCAGGGAGATCCGGCAATGCTACCATACACCCCAGAACCATAACGGACACCTCACCCGAGATCCGGCAATGCTACCATAACACCAACCAGTAACAGCCGAGATCCGGCAATGTCTACCATACACACCCAGACCAGTAACAGGACACCTCAGCCGAGATCCGGCAATGTCTACCATACACACCCAGACCAGTAACAGCCGAGATCCAGCAATGTCTACCATACACACCCAGACCAGTAACAGGACACCTCAGCCGAGATCCGGCAATGTCTACCATACACACCCAGACCAGTAACAGCTGAGATCCGGCAATGTCTACCATACACACCCAGACCAGTAACAGGACACCTCAGCTGAGATCCGGCAATGTCTACCATACACACCCAGACCAGTAACAGGACACCTCAGCTGAGATCCCAAATGTCTCCCATACAAAACCCAGACCAGTAAACCCCAAATCCACAATGTCTACCATAAAACCCCCAGACCATAACGGGGAACCTCCCGAGATCCCAAGTCACAAAACCACCCAGAAAGGAACCCAGGGGGCCCCCAAAATTGTTACCATACACCCCCGCCCCAGAACAGACACCCAGCTGAGATCCGGCAATGCTCCCAACACCCCCAGACCCAGAAAAAAGCCGAGGATCCGGCAATGCTCCCCAACACGGGGGTCCCAGTATTGGCCGCAATGCTGCAGTCAAGCATTTGGGGGGGCACCTCCCCCCACAGACCAAGTTACAGACGTCCCCCCCGCCTGGTGTGTAGGACAGTTTTGGGAGGTCCCCTTTATAGGCCTGCACGCTTTTCCCCGCAGACGAGGATGTAAGTGAGGGGACCCCGCCGCCCCCCGCAGCAGCAGGAATGTTTCATGGTTTTGCTTATTCTGCATCTTCTAAAGTTGAAGTGAAGTCAATTGCACGTTTTCTTGTGTTTTGTTTACAAGTTGTTTTTGGTGCATTCTTTTTAATAAAAGGAAATTTTAAGGACGTGCCCCCACAGATCTCCCGCTCCCTCCGCAGACGGCGACAATCAGGGCGGCCATAAAAGGGAACCCACCCCCCTGCTCCCCGGACTCCGACCGTCTCCAGCCCCCGGGCGTGCGCCCCCGGAGCAAAACATCCAGGAAAACAACTAATGCAAAAAGTTTCCTGATAGTATTGCCCCCAGTGCCCACACCTGCCCTTTGCAGCCCATGGCTCGCTCCTCTGGGGCCCTGGACCACAAGGTAGGTAGGCTCAGGGGGGCAGCACTTTGGGAGGGTGGGGGGTCTCCCTTTGCCAGCCCTTTTGCCGGGCCCAAGGCGTTCCCTCCCCAAAAGGGGCCCAAGCATTCCTTT
>JAODAL010047653.1:0-29706 GCA_025379985.1 Phyllomedusa bahiana | reverse complement strand
AAAAATGGCCTATTAAAATTTTAAGGGTGCATTCCCTGCTGCAGCCAAAAGCCCAAACATGCCCCCTCCCTTTGGATGTGTGTTGGATGCTTTTTAGATCCGATTGACGCCGTTAACAAACCATACCCTAAAGAATCGCACCAGTTACCTAATCACAGGTCCAAAAAATAAGGCTTTAAATACAGTATTTGCCCCCAAAACCTTTGTCGGGAGACTTGGGTAGGGTAGCGATCCCCCCACAGCAATTCCTGGACCACTTTACACAGGAACTATTGTAGCTTCCGGACACAGGGGAAGCTCATCAGAGCGACTCGCACGCGGGGACAAGCGTACAGTAGGGCCCCCTCCCCACCAGGGAAGCCACCACAGCACTCTTATACAGCCAGCGGGACAGCATATGGATGGTAGTAGGCGACAGATGACGGCAGACGTGTGCATTTTCTACCTGGTGTAGTACAGCGGGGATAGCGGGGGTGATGCCTTGCCTGCAAAAATTACAATGACACCCTAAAGGAACATCGGTTAGCAGCAGGCAGTCTTCATGTCCTGTATGCAGTGCTCTGAAAGGGACAGTGAAAGTGGGGGACAACGACGATGGCAAAAACAATCCCAGCTGCATGCTCGGTGTTCTGTTCGGCAAAATTTTTCAAAAAAAAACTATGCGGGTCTTACTTTTGGGGGACCCCTTAATTTAGCAATTCAACAAAATTTTACTAGGTCTTTTTTCAGGGGAACTTATTTTCGGGGAATCTTACAGGTTTTTCAGCGTTTTTAAAAAAACGAAAAACCGAAAAAAGGGACTTTTTCTGTGCAGGAGACATAACCTTACGATAATTTTCCTATCACCAATGCAAGGGACAACTATCCGGACAACAAACTTCCAATAGCATCGCATTATTGGGACCTTTTGGGCCGTGTTCACACAGCTTACAAGCCGAATTGCAAGCCCATTGCGCTCCCCGGGGAATTTCCGGGTTGAATAAGGGGGGGTGTGGGGGGCGGGGCAGGGGGGCGGCCCGCCCGGCCCCATAGACTTGCATTATCCATGGCCTATTCCCCCTGCATAATGTGAGGGGTACTTTCTCCCCGCCCGGCGGATTTGCCAGCGTGTAGGGGCGACGGAATCCACTGTTCTCTATGAGAACTTGGGGTTTACCGTAATTTCTGCGATGGATTTGGGGCTGTACTGACGCAAATCCAGCGCGCAGTACGGCGCCAATCTGCGGCGAAATAAGCCGTGTGAACGGCACCTTAGACTAGCAAGTCCTTGCTACAGTAAAAACATTTAAAGGTAAACACTGATAACAGCATTAAAAAAGACATTTTATTTTCAAAATGAAGGTATGTTCTGTTTTTTGGGCGCAAATGAAGCTTGCGATATATCAACCAACCAAGAGTCCCCCAAAAGTTTAGTAATGATGATTTTTCAAATTTCAATTGCTGTGGCCAGAGCTGCATCATTGCCCTGACTCCATTAAGAGACTTCCCACTTTCACATATTCCCACATTTTTATTTTAAAAAAGTCCCCTAGTTTTTTATTCAATCATTTTTCTGTGCCGATGACTATTTCTGAGAGGGGGAGTGGTGTCCTCTGTCAAATGTAGTGTGGCCCAAAGCACTTTCCCACACCTTTTGGGTTTTTATGTACCTGTGGTTGTCCAAGTCCCTTGTCATCAATAGGTAAACCCTATAAAACAATGTTACGTACCAATGCTGAATGTTTAACTAGAAATTTCCTATATCTAAAAAGGGTGTTTTTACCTTTTCTCATTTTTTCTGGAACTCCTTAGCATTTCAAAATTTGTGCCTTAAAAAGGGCTGTTTTTCCCTTTACTAACAAGGAAAATTGTGTCCAAAAATGGGAATTTCTATCCAGTGAATTTCATGCCCATGGGCCTGGATTTGTTTCCAAAAAAGGGGGAGGGAAATTTATTGTCTCTCAGGGATAAATTCTGGTGTTTTAAAATCGGCATTCTAATCTCTCCCTTTGGGGAAAAAAAGTGCCCTTAAAGATTTTAAGAAAAAATCACATACATTATTGACAAGCCGATAAGGGTGGGGCCGTTGTCATTCTTTTATAAGGACTGATAAAGGGGAATTAAAAAATGCTGATAAACCCCAAAATATATCGTGATTAAATAAAAATCCTACAAAAACTCTCTCGCACCCTAAAAAATATTTTGGAATGGGGGTTAGTATTAGTGTCATCACAAAAGTATCAGATTATCTCTATATTGATAAACCCATTACTCCAATAATGCATTCACTATCCAAAATCCACAAGGGTGATTTTCCTTCAATACTTAGACCAATTGTGTCGGGGATAGGCTCCCTAGGGGAGTAATTGGGCAGTGGGTAATACCCAAATTCACCACTCATCAAGCTTTTTCCCCAGGTTATCTCAAGGACACTAAACATCTTATTATGCCCCCGGGAGTCCATGTCTTTTGATTCCAGTTATGCATGGTTGAGTTGTGATGTTGTGGCTCTCTACCCCAGCATCCCCCATGATCGCTCTTTACATTTTTTGGAACAATTTTTGGTGAAATATAGTTATTTTGAAGAAAATAAAATTTTATTCATCATACGTTCAGTTAAATTTTTTTATTGATCATAATTTTTTAAATTTTGGGATGATGTTTATTATTTGCAATTGCAGGGTGCGCCAATGGGGGCGAGATTCTCGCCCTCATTGGCAAACTTTTTACATGGCAATGTGGGAGGAGACTTGCATTTTCTCCTCCCACACCTTTTTTTTTTCCCCCCCACATCAGGTGGAATGGGAGGTATATGAGACCCTCCTCCTGGTGGGGTGTGGGGGGGGGGGGGACTCAACAGGAGGCAGAAGCATTTGTTACCTATTTGAACTGTAATAAATTTGACATTTACATTTTATTTTGATTATTGTAAAACGGATTTTCTGATGTTACTTTGAGCGGTCGGGGGATGCTGGGGTGGCAGTCACTCCATACAAAAAAAGTATGTCACGTAATACCATCTGACATGTTTTTATCTAACCCACCACGACATGTGGTCAATAACATTCCCTATGGTGAAAATTTCCTGAGTTTTTAGAAGAAATTGCACAGACGATGCACTATTTGAATCATCCTAAGAATACACGTAGAGATCTCATAGAGCATTCCTATTCACCTAGGATCATAGATAAGGCTTTTTAAAAAATCCAAAAAATTAAAAGGGGGGTTTTTGGAAATTTTCCCAAAAGGAGGCAAACAAATTAAACATAATGAACAGAATAAGTCAGTTTATTTTTTTTCCACAATACAGAAAGAAATTTTGATAGATTGTTAAAATCATTAAAAAAACATTACCGTCTATTTTCTAACAATAGCTTGAAATTACATAGTTCATAGTTATAGGGTTTTGAAAGAAGACACAGTCCACAAGTTAAACCAAGGGGGGAAAATGTAGTGAGGGAGAGAGACAAGGACTTTAAAGCCCAGCCTTACCACGGGTTAAATTCCCTGAAACCCACAAGGCAAGAAACAATCTGCTCCAGGGGAGACCGATTTCTGACCCCAGACCTCCCACCAGGACCAAATTTACATACTACACGCATTAATATTCTTTAGTTCCGGGTATTATCTAACCTTTTTTGAAACCCTACATTCCTGCCGTGACCAGCTCCTCAGGCGGGCTTTTCCCCACAGATTCACAGTTCTTACAGTGAAAAACGCTTTTCTCCTCTGGAGATTGAATCCTTTTTCTCTTTCGAAGGAATGTCCCCTTGTTTTTTAGGGGGCTTCACTTGAAAAATTTTTCCCCAATTTTTTTTGTAGGGACCATTTAAAATTTATATAAATTAATCATGCCCCCCCCTAACCCGTTTTTTCTAAAGACAAATAAGTTCAATCTACTAACCTCTCCTCATAACAAGATGCTCCATTCCCTTATAAGTTTTTTTGCTCATCTTTGCATTTTCTCTAGCTCCATTAACTCTTCTATAAACGGGGGCCCAAACGAAAGCATTTTCTAAGTGAGGACCACCAATGCTTTGTACAGTGGTAGAATTACATCCTTGCCCGAAGCCAGCTCTTTAATACACCCCAAAATATCTTACTTCCCAGAGGCAGCTGATTGACATTGCATCTTTTTCGTAGTCTAGATCTAAAAGAACGCCCAGATCCTTCTCACAAGGGTTTTCCCAAGTTTTTCTCCCCTAGGACATATGAGCCTGTAATTTTTTCCCCCAGAGCAACCTTACATTTATCCACATTGAACCCCATTTCCCAAGGGATCCCCAAGCACTCAGTGTGCCAGGTCTGTTTGAAATTTTATGGCATCTTCCTAGATTCACTCCCTGCAAAGCTTGGTGTCATCTAAAAAATCAAACCGTGCATTGACCCTTTTCCACTATATCGTTAATAAAACATTAAATAAGAAGGACCTAATACTGACCCTGCGAAACACCACCCAACCGGGGACCACTCAAGTAGGTCATTTACCACCACTCTTGAGTACAATCCAGCATTTTTACATCCATTTTTAAAATCCAAATTTACACACTGTTATCTTAACCCAATGGATTCAAATTTTACCCAACAATCGCTTAGCGGTAATGTAAAAAGTCTTTGTAAAGTCTAAAAACACAATACCCACTCACCTTTATCCAACTTCTACTCACCTACTCATAAAAACAGATCAGTTTGGTCTGACGCTTCTGTCCATAGAAAAATGCGACAATCACCAAAATTTTTGGTTTGTCAAAATCCCCATTGTCCCTTATGAGCCCTTAAACTTTTTTTCCCACAACAGATTTTAAAACTTACTGGTCTATAAACCTGGGCAAGATTTGGGAAACCCTTTTTTGAAGAGGGGAACTACATTTTGCCTTGCCCATCTCCTGGTACTATACCATCCCCGGGGGAATCTCTGAATATCATTACGGGAGCACAGAGAAAAACCGAGCTGAGCTCTTTCAAAATTTTTGGGTGAATGCCATCAGGCCTGGGCCTTTTTCAAATTCATTTCTTTTTAACTTGTTTGACTTTTTCTACATGGCCAAAAAATTATAGCAGATGATGTATTAACAGTACTGACACCACCTACATCTGCATTTGGGCCCACCCCCATCAATACTATTTCATTGATAGTGTAACTGAGCTGAAGAACCTATTTGTAACTCTGCCTTCTCTTGTCCCAGTGACCAGCTCCCATTACATTTTTTTAAGGGCCTATTTGCTCGATTTTGGGCTTTTTGGCATTTATATGCTTAAAAAAATTTCGGGGGGGTTAGTCCTTGCTGTCCCGGCCACCTGCCTTTCATTTTAAATTTTTAATGTTTTTTATCATTTTTTTTACAGTTTTTTATTAAGCTCTCTAAAATTTTCACAGCTGATGCCGACCCCTCTGACTTATTTTTTTTAAATCCCCTTTTTTTATTGTTTATTGCCCTCTTAACAAAAGGGGAAAAGCCATTTGGTTTTATTTTTTATCGCCATACTTGTTACCAATAGAAAATATTTTGCAATAAATTTTCCCAAAATAATTTAAAGCTCCCCCACTTGCTTCTATATCACTATTTGCAAAGCTGCTCCCCAGTCTGGGCCTGTATAGCATCCCTCAAAAAGGAAAATTTTGGGCTCTTTTAAAATTAAAAATGTTTTTGCCTTCCCGCTCTTTTTTCTTTATTCCATTTTACCTAAAATAAATTTATATTGTGGTCACTTTTCCCAAGATTTCAGAACCGTACCGCCCGACTAGTTCTGCTTTTTAGAAATACCAGATCCAACAAGCACACTTCTATGGGTTCCTCCACAAACTGCCCCATAAAAACCCTAACAGATTGAGGGAAATTCCTTTCCCTTTTTAGTTGATGCAGAACCGTGACCCCAGTCAAAGCCCGGGGAAAATTTAAACCATCCAATTTTTATCACTGTACCTGCCCGTGCTGCCCCACCATTTGATTTTGCACTGTTCTTCTATCTCCCAGTGATGTTCGGGGGTCTATAGATTTCACCAAAAATAATATTTCTGCATTAACCCCCCTTTTATTTTCCACCCACAATTTTCCACATCATTAGCTAATCCGACCTTTATTAAATCTTTCACATTTGCCTTTATATCACCCTTTCATACAAACATCCTCCCCCCTCCTGTTTGCCTGCTTTCTAAAAAAGAAAACCTTGAAGATTGGGCCTCCAATCATGCAGGATCCAGCCATGTTTCAGCAAAACCCACCCATCAACACTCCTCTACAACAAGCGCCTCAAGTTCCCCCATTTTTTTTGCGACTTTAGCTTTGTGAATAGCATTTAAGTTCCCCTTTCCAGTTTTAAAACTTTCCATTAAAGTTTAGGATTTTATCTAAAATATCATTAACGGCATGGGGGTATACATTACCTGATTAGTAGACACATGGATTAAACGTTACCTGTTCAGATGGCGGGTTCGTTAAACATCTCTCCTTCGGGAGATGGCAGGGGTTATACATTTCCCGTTCAGATGTGGGATGGGGGTTTTAAAATTATACCTTTTTTAGACAGCTGGATTATTTATTTCACAATTAGTAGATGGCAGGATTCATGGAAAATTTTGGTACCTATATCCTCAATGCTGGTTTTTCAACACATGGATCTCCTTTTCCACTGGTTTACTCCCCCTCCCCCATTTTTGCTTTTCCACCCACTGATATAGTCTGCCCCTCTCTAACCTATCTAACCCCCCCCTTTTTTTTACATGACCTCCCTCCTATCCAAGTTTAAATACTCCTCACCCCTTCTAAATTCTTTCCCCCACACAGCAACCCCTTCCATTCAATCAATTATCTGTAGAAAACAGATTTTACGCCAAGGAAAATCACCCATGCCTAAGAAACCCCAAAACCCCCCGTCCTACACCAAAAACTTGAGCACATTTAACCCCTAGCTCCCTTGTCTTTCCCGTAGCGCAGGCACCCGCAGTATTCCGGAGAAAACAACCTTTGGGGTCCTTCCCTTCAGCTTTGAGCCATTCTTTAAATTATTCTTTAGGGTCCTCCCCTACCCTGTTTTCGTCATTGGGTTCCAACATGGACCCCCAACAGCTGGGGCATCCCAGCCCCCTCCCCGTAATTTATCCACCCCTTTCCCCCACTGCCGAACCCCGGGGACCAGGAGACAGAAACCATTTTGGTTGAGGCGTCCCCGGGGACAAAATTTTTCTATCCGCTTTTTATTAAAAAACCCCTACAAATACAATGTCTTTTCTTACCTGCATTCCCCTCCCCCCATACTACTATTTTTCTGCTCTTCCGGGTCTAGGGAAAAGCTGTCCCTAGGGCTGCCCTTTTTGAGACTATTCCCAGCATTATCACCCAACTTGGCAATTTTGCTAGGAATCTCAGGGGGGGAGTGGCCTTCCTTTTTTTGGCACCCCCAACTCCCCCTTCTACATTAACCCCCTACAAAAGGCCCTCCCGCTGACCAACACTCTAGCCTCACATTTTGCCCACTAATGTTTGCTCCAAGGTGCAAACTCCCCTCTTCATTGTCAACGCCCCAGTGTCGCATTTTTTCTCCCAGGGTTTAAAAGCAAGTACCAAGTACAACATGCCACATCTGCACAGTGGATTCACCCTGGGCCTCTCTCCAGTAGTGCATACATATGGCAGATGTGGGACTGCTGGAAGTTTTCCCGTGAAGCTCCCATTACCCGGTGCAACACAATGAAAAAAAAAAAAAAGTTAATGAGATTATATTTAAATTGAAATAGGTTTGTTTACTTACCGTTTTTCTCTCCTGTTTTTAACTCCGGTTTTAACCCCCTCCCCCTCTTTTTCAAGCACTCAGTTTGCCCCAAAACAAGCAGCCAGCAATAAAGCTACTCTAGGGAGCACTAAAGGGTATTCATACTTTTTGACACAAAAAACCACTCCCCCCCCTGTGATGCAAAAGATCCGGTAAACCCCATGATAAAAGGCCTGAGTACACCATTTTTTTTTTTTTTTTTTTAAAGTGTCAGATTTTAAACATAAACTGCAATAAAAAAATAAAACATTTTTGCTACAAGCTATATGTAGCCACCCCCAAATCCTCCGGTTTTTTAACTCAGACCTTTTCAAGCACTCATTTGCCCCAAGCAATGCAGCCAAAAGGGACTAGCTCTAGGGACACTGATGCGGAATTCATGCTTTTTTGACACAACAAACCACCCCCCCCCTCCCGCATGTGATGCAAAAGGCCCGGGTAGTACACCATGATGCAAAAGGTCCGGGTAGACACCGGGATCAAAGGCCGGGGAGTACACCAGGCTTTTTTTTTTTTTTTAAATGTTCAGATTTTAAACATAAACTGCAATAGAAAAATAAACACTTTGCTACAAGCTAAGTACCACTCCCAATCCCCGGTTTTTAACTCACACTTTGTTTAAAGGGATCATTTGACCCAAGCAAGCACCAGAAATGGACCAATTTTTTTAAAAACCCCAAATTTTTGTGTCTAGACTTTTCAACTACCCTGGGGAATCTCCGCCCCTATTTTACCCCTTTCGGCCCCCAAGGGGAAGGAAACGGGTTAAACCTCTTGGGCTTCTATAGGGGGGCCATACAACTGCACAGCATATAAGTAGCAAATAAAAAGAAACAAATTTATTTCATATCATACAGCAATTCTTTAATATTGCATTTTCATTAATGAAACCCCAAAAAAATTTATTTATCTTTTTGAGTGCAAGTCCAGCAAATTGCAGTACTGGCTGCACCACTGAAGCCCCTAAGGTGGGATCAGATGACATCTTTGGACTCGATCAATTGATAATTTTGGGAATTTTCCCGGTTTTCAATCATTTCCAACAAGTCCATTTGGAAATACTAATTTCTTTTCCCTTTATAGGCATTTTAAAGGTCAAGGGATTAAAAAGGGGGGGGAGATTTCCCCAAAAAATTATTTTTCGCAAGAGACAAATGGTCCACTCTCTTGCACCCGAGTTCCCAAAAGGGGTTAAATCTATGACAGGGTTTTTCATACTTCTATTTAATGCTTCTATTAAAGAACTTTCCATGTTTCTCTTGCACTTTAAATCTGGGCCCATGGGTTTAAAGGTTAGCACTTTCATCGCGGGACCGGGGTTCAATTCCCAGTTAGGGGGCAAATTTGTTTTGTATTAGTCGCAATGATTAATTCTTATGTTTTTTTTCTGTGCTTTTTTTTTATGTTTGCCAGCCTGCACAATGCTAACTTAATTTTTGGCTTTTTATGTATCTATTTTTTTGTGCTTTTCTAAATATTGCCATTATTATTTTTTCTGCGAATTTTGTAAAGGTTGTTTAGTTACTGCTAAACCTTTTTTTACATTATTTGTTTCTTTCTTTGGGTGACAGCATTTTTTTTTCCCATTTTTTTTTTGTTGCAGTGGTTTTTTTTAGTGCTAATTTTTGATCTTTGTGATCTCTTTGCATCAGTATTGTATAGCCTAGACCGCGCACAAAAATTTCTTTTCTCGGATATTTTTCTATATTTTTTTTATCTTTGCAAACAAATTTTTTAAAATTGGTGCTTTTTTCACTACATGTGATTCGCACAATTTGTCATTGACTACTTGCTCTATGCATATAACATCCGGAGATCTGTGTTTGAACCAGCCACGACTAAGGGAGGACACTCCCCAAATTGCGGCGACCTGTACACCTGCCTTCCATCTCCCATGCTCTAAGTAAGATAACCATTGTTGGCTTTCCTCAATGAAATGAAGATATTTTTGGATTGCTGTTTTTAAGGGAATTGGAATAAAGTTTAAAAAGTTTTAACCCTCATGAATATGGAGCTAGTCTTTACTTTTGGGTTACCCTATCAAAATAATCCAAGAGCACCAAGACAAGACCATGGGAAATGGGGGTTGGCATGTCCTTTCACCTGGGAATTTAAGCTTGCTGGCATGGGCCCAGCAATGATGCTCATGAAAAAATTCTTTTGCAGATAAAACCATGGGTGATAGATGCCCTATGTAAAATAACAACAGGGAAATCTATCGCTAGGGATATTTCTGCAAAAAAATTTTTTTCATGACATAAATTGCGGGGCCCGCTGATGAACCCTCACCCCTTTTGAGGGGGGGAAACGCGTTGGGGTTGATGAGAGGGATGTCCTATTACAGATGTCCAAAAAAGGGGTTGCATCTATATCTCCTTACCTTCATATCCCCAATTGTTATCATATTTATTTATTGTTTTTTATCTACCAATTTTGTTGCTACTCCCTTATTGTATCCTTGTTTAATGTATAGCCCCTTATTGGTGGGAAAGGGGCAGATTAGATGTTTTTTTCGGGTCAGTCACCCGGGATGTGGGGCCCCGCCCTTTTTTGGGGGAAACGCAAACCTGACTTTTTTTAAGGGAAAGAATAGGGTACAACGGGATAGTGCATTTTGCGATAGCTTTCCCCTTTTTTTTTATATCTTCATTTTCAATTTTTTAACAGATCTAATAAAAGTGATATTTTAAATAGGTTTTTTTTTTTGTTGCAGTAAAATTTTTTGGGGAATCACAAATCCTTTAGTAGATATAAAATTTTTTTTCGTTTTTTTTGGGGGGGGGCATCATCTGAAAAAGGGCAGGGGACTACAGTGTGTGGGAGGGGGTCTATGGGAAAGGTTGGGCCTTTCCCAAACCATATGGACCTCATATTTTTGATGACATTTGTGTTTTTTTTAAAAAGAGGACTGAACATCCAACCCTTTGAAAAATTTTTTTTTTAACAGTTTGACATTTTGGGTTTTAACATCGTTCACGAGTGGTCCGTAGCCCCCCCCCCGGTCTGGGGGCGCACTCTTGCCCTGCGGTCCCCTCGGCGCCCCGGGACTGTGGGCGCCGCGGCCCGTACCCCTTTCTTCCCGCCCCGGCGCCCCTTCCCCATGACCTCGCTCCCGCCCCCCGTGTTTTCCCTCCCGGGCCGGTCCCCGAACCGTTACGCACCCCCTTTTTTTCTCGACCCAAACCTTGCCGCCTGTCCTGACCTCCTCCCTGTCCCCGACAAATGCCTACTTCCACTTTTTTTGTCCCAGGGCACTCCCCTTGGCGCCACCGGCTCCCCCCAAACCCAAAGCATCCCAGTGGAAGTGACCGGTTATTTCCCCGCCGCAGCAAGTCCATCCCCTTTGCGGGGGCCCTTTTGGTAAAAACCCGGTTTCCCTACTTGACCCCTCCCGGGTTAGGGCTTACACCATCACGCTTGCGGGGCCAGGGGAAACCCCTTACCAAAACCTTGACACTCGTTCTTCTTTCCCCTTTCCAGTATCAGAAAATTTTAGCCCACCAAAAAATTTGGGGGGTTGCCAGGACAGATCTTCAGAATATGGGGCATTAGTTTTTAGTGAGACCCTCGTTTCCCCCCTTGATAAGGAATTCCTCGTCTGCTTGATATGGCAAAAACGGTTTGTCTAAATTTGGGAATTGCATTTAAACGTTTCTCTGGGGGTAGTTTGTATTTCCACTAAAGGGCAAACGTTTTTTTTTTGGAAACATGTAATCTAAAAAGCTGGCCCCCTTTACATGGTTGTCAAAATTAGAAAAAGTTTGATGTCATTTTTGTAAAAGTTGGAAACGTTTGGGGGTCATAGAAGCAAAAGAGAAACATACATAACAAAATTTCGCAACATTAAAATATGCACGAAGGGGCATCGGTTTTTGGATCCCATGACGGAAAATGGGGCGGTTCTCCCTTCCCAGCCCTTATCATAGGGGGAAGAACATTGGGACACACTCTCATCTTTCTTACAGTAAAATATTTTCCCTAGGAAATCTTGCTGGTAAAAAATCCCATAGAACAGGAAGGCATAAACCAAAAAAAGCCCCGTCCCTTAGGAAAAAATGAAAACTGTTTTCTCCTAGGGGCCACCAAAAGTTAGCAACACCCGTAAATCAGGTTCCATCCAAAAAAACCAAACAAAACAAACAATTTTTACTGCTGTAATACTTCTTTTGAATGCCTTTAATTTTTAATTCTTAGAATTTTTTTACAGACTTTTTCATTAAAACGGGGAAGGGCTTTATTTTAAAATTATGGGTCCCCAGTGCAGGGCCCCATGGATTTTTTTCCCTTTTATGTCAGTCTTCTATAAATCTATTCAAAATGGTTGGAAAACAAAACTACTTGAACTGCTTCATTAAAGCCCAAATTCTGGGGAAAATGGAATCTACAGAAAACAGGAAGCAATATATATGGGAATGGGGGGGGGGTAGATAGATAGGGTAAAATAAATAGATTTGAAAGATAGATAGATAAAGCAGTTTTGGGGGGTGAGAAGAGGCGAGTACCTTTTTAAAAAAACAAAAGAGTTGTCTATTTTTTTGCAAAATTTCAATGATATAGGCGGGGTGGGTAGATAGATCGACAGAGAGAGAGATAGACAGACATAGATTTGGGAGATAAATGGATAGATAGATAGATAATAGAAAAGATAGACATTTTTTTTTACAATTTGTTTTACCCCCCCCAAAATTTCCAAAAGGGTATAAACTTTTTTTTTTTTCCCCTTTTTGTGGGGAAAAGGGTTTTAAATTTTTATTAGTAACAAATAAAAGCACCATATAATTTACTAGGGAAACCAAAAAATTTAAAAGTGACATTGTTTTTTGGCATCCCCGTAATTTTTGGGAAATGTTATGGTTTTTCTATTTTTTTTTTATGTTTCCCCCATGTTTTACCCAAATTAAAAAAAAAATAATTTTTTAAAATATCACCATTTTTTTAGGCCAATAACATTGTTGTTTTTCCCAATTTTTAAAAGACTTTTTGAAAGGGTTTTTTAATTAGGTTTTTAATTGTCATTTTTATTGGTAACATTTTGGAGACATGTAACATTTTGATCATGAGGCAACCAAGAAAATGCAATTCTGGTGTTTTCTATGGTATTCACTGTTCTAGAGAAGTAAGGATGTAGTTCAATTGATTGGACTATTATGGGCATCGCAATACCAATTATGCTTATTTTTTATTTATTTGATGATGCGGAAAGAGTTTTGGACTCTTATGTTTTAATTTTTTTTATGTTTTTACAAATGTATTTCCTTTTTTTTACCCTTTTTTTGGTTTAGGCTTTAGAGGTTTCTGTATTGGTTATTTGTACTGGAGGAATTTTCTAACTTCGAATAGTCTCTAATTTCAGGAAAATCCCCATAGGCCTAATAAACACTTTAGACAAAGTTCCATGTATTTGGTTGGCTTTTGTGTAGTCTAGTTGTGGTGTAATCAGCACCACAATGCAGAATGAAAATCAAGGTCACTCACTCTCCAAGGTAAGGGAGAAAATATTCCAAGCCATAATCCATTGTTCATCAGTTATGGCCCTGACATCAGACTCCTATTTAAGTTTAGTAGCCGGGCAAGAGGGCTTAAAGGGGTTGTCTCGCTACAAAGAATAGCTTTCAAATTGTAGGGAACACAAAATAAAGACATTTTCCAAATATTGCATTGTTCCTCTGTTTTCCCTAAAGAGATACAAGTGAATTTATTACCTCCCTGGCTATTTCAGTTCCCTCAGTAACTGACCTGTAAACAAATCTCCCTGGGCTGTTTGTTCAATGAGATAACAGAGAGTGAGTCATCACACAGGTCCACAGTGTCAGTCAGTGTCCTGTGCTGCCAGACAGTAAAAAGCTTGATTTATCTCAAGTAAACAGCTCTGTAATTAGGGCTTCTGTTTTGGGGATCAGATAAGGTCCTGCTAGTAGTTTGAGAATCTAATCTAATCTAATTAGCATCTGAAAGCACAGCACTGAACACGGAGCTTATGCAAATTAGTCTGAACCAGGAAGTGACAGAGAATTTCTTTCATGCATTCTTTGAAACACTGTGGGGAGACAACTCCTTTAATATGTTTGTAAAATTACCATTATTATTTGCACCATGTTCTATGGTGGATCTTACAGAAGAACAGCAGGGCCATCTCTCTACAGATCAAGTGAAATACAGCGCACGTCGAAACATTCTACTAACTTCATGTAACGGCCGGGTTGGGGGATCCACTGGACCACTGCAAGCGGTGGCAACAGCCGCTCCGGTTTTCACCAGAGCCCGTCGCAAAGCGGGATGGACTTGTTGCGGCGGGAGTCCTACCAGGTCGCTACCCCTGATGCGGCAGGCTTGCGAAACGTCACAGAACCTGGTGTACTTGTACCGGATGAGTCTGAATGTCTGGAGAAAAAAATCAGGATATCGTCCAGATATACTATGACGCAGGTGTAAAGAAGGTCCCTGAAGACGTCATTGATGAATTCCTGAAATACAGCTGGGGCGTGGCATAGCCCAAAGGGCATCACGAGATATTCGAAATGCCCATCACGAGTATTGAAGGCCATTTTCCACTTGTCCCCCTCTCGAATTCTGATGAGGTTGTAGGCCTCCTGTAGGTCCAACTTGGAAAACACCTTGGCTCCTCATAGACGATCAAAGAGCTCAGAGATCAGCAGTAGGGGGTAGAGATTCTTCACCGTGATTTTGTTTAGCCCTCTGTAATCAATACACAGATGTAATAAGCCATCTTTTTTCTGTACGAAGAAGAACCTGGCAACGGTTGGAGAGGAGGATTTGCGAATAAAACCATTCTGTAAATTCTCCTGAATATAGGCCGACATGGCCTGAGTCTCAGGCACGGACAGCGGGTAGACCCTTCCCCGCGGGGGGCTGGTTCCGGGAAGGAGGTCAATCGGGCAGTCATAAGGCCGATGGGGCGGCAGCGTCTAAGCCTGTTTCTCCGAGAATATGTCTACAAAATCCTGGTACTCCACTGGCAAGCCTGGCAGAGGCTTGAAGGGCGACTGTGGAGAAGAGGTGGGCACTGGTGTGGTGCTACCAAACAGAGATCCTGGCACTCCGGTCCCAACGCAGGACCTCGCCTGTCTTCCAATCAAGGGTAAGGGCGTGACGTTGCAGCCAGGGTAGCCCCAATAGGATCGCCAAGGAAGCACGAGGCAGAACGTGAAAAGAGATTTCCTCCTTGTGCAAGACCCCTACACGGAGGGACACTGGCCGGGTTTACGAATTGAATGGAGTCACTAAGAAGCTCCCCACTGACAGAAGAGATAAGCAGGGCTTCTCCAACGGATCACTGGCAAGCGGTAATGGGACACCAAGGAGGCTTGAATGAAGTTCCCGGCAGAGCCGGAGTCCCGGAAGGCAGGCAACCGAACGATAGGCCAGCATCCGTCGGCGCCTCCACCGGCACATCAAAAACTGGCATATCGTGTTGTGGATTTTGATTGGAAGACCTGGAGAAGGGTCAGGTGGGGAATGGGGACCAGTTCATCTCCACTTCAGACCATGAGTTCATAAAGCTCATTAAGGTGACACCTGGGAGAGCTGTTTGATAAAGGTGTGAGCTCCTCAGAGAGGGGGGCAGCTGCTGGGCTGTGGCTAGCTCTCTTAGGAGATTTCACACTGCGCGGTTTTGCTGCAGTTTTACCTGCACTCCAATTAAACTGCCATTATTACCAGCAAGCTTCTTTCAGTTGTCTAAATTGTTCAGAAAGGGTTTTCAAGTAAGTAATCAATGACTGTGTCTGAAGTCTTGTGGATAAAAATACACTAATTGATTACTCACTTTCCAAACAGTTTAGATAAGAGCACAAAGCCTGTTGGTAATAAAGGCAGATTAAATGGTTCACAGTTAAAACTGCACCAAAACTGCGCTGTGTGAAAGCACCCTTAGCTGGACAAGAGCAGGTGTTGCTGACATGAGCAGACATAATGTGCCACATGTATGAACGGGGCTGCGCCACATTTCTGGCGCCTTTTCAGCCCGATATCAGGTGCAGCCTTGTTTATAGCTTCACTATGGCATTTCTGGGTGCATTACAGCTGGAACAAGTAAACCACTTTCAAAGATGGTATACCTGATCTAGAAATGTCACCCTAGCGCTAGAATGCACCTTCTTATTCCATTATGTGCATTCTATACCATTATTATGCACACGAAATTTGGCGTGTTAACGCCAAATTTCCTGCATGTCACCCAATATTCTCTTAAGGACTGTTCACACAGAATTTTTGGATCTGATTTTGGATCCGTGTTGGATCCGAAAATCGCATTCAATAACACAACATCGATCGCATCCTAAATGGATCCAACACGTATCCAACATGGAGCTGCGTGTTTGGATGCGTTTTGGATGTAGCAGGATTACACCTTATAGTTTAAAATAAGGCTCCTGCTGCGTCTTTCGGACCAAAAAATGACATGACAATTCTTGGAACGGATCCGAAAGACGGATCCAAAAGATTGAATGAGACACGCATCGGCAATCACTCGTGTGAACGCTGATACGCGTTTCAAGTTAAAAGCAATGTAAAATCACATTGCTCATTGTTAGATACGTGTTTGGGATCCAACAAATGTATCTAAAAGCATATTTTCACACGGACTCAACATGCCGTGTGAACATACCCTTACACTCTGCCAGCCTTAAAGCAATCTTGCCCTAACCAAGATGATTAGTCATCCTAACCTTTCGTGGTCTCTCATATATACAATGTGCAAGACAGACAATACACTTTACATTCCCTATATGTCATCAGCTGCTATTCTTTCTGGCTGAGGAAGCTCCAGTGGCGAAACTGCTCTTTTGTCACTGGAGCTCGCAGATTTATATATTATATATTTACAGAAGTATACTACAGAAAGATTCACTTGAAAAAGACCCTGGATATTCTGTTGTACCTCCCGTTAGTAGGAAGCTATTTAATCCAAAAAAATAAGCTACATACCTGATATATTTGTAATCAATGCAATATCATGCTGGAAGTGATCTCACTTTCTGACGCTCAATGTTCCTGAATGTATCGGCAGCATATCGTGGGGAACAGCAGCAATTTCACATTAAGGCCACATGTATGAATCCCGCTGGGTCGGGGCGCACCTTTCCGCCAGTTTTCCGGCGGAATCTGCGCCTGATTTATGTCGGGGCCCGGGGCGTGCTCATACATAGCATGTAAAGTCTGCCGCGCCTCGCCAGTGCTTTAGGCGCAGTGCGGGTCCAAGGCGCAGTGCGGGGCTGCGCCTATGATTCGGCGCCATAGGTAGTGCGGTCATACATGTGGGGAAAAGTCCGCTGCGCCTGGCCAGTGTGTTAGGCGCAGTGCGGGGACTGAGGCCAGTGCGGCGCTGCGCCTATGATTCGCCGCCGGAGGTAGCGCACTCATACATGCGGGGAAAAGTTCCCTGCGCCTCGCCAGTGTGTGTGGGGCACAGTGCGGGGACATGGGCGCAGTGCGGGACTTAGGCGCCGTGCGTGACTGCGCCGAAAAACAGTTCCGATGCGAGACAGGCTGGAACAGCGAGAAATCATTCCACATGTCGGTGCGGAGTATGAATCAAAAATCGCCTTTATAAAGGCGTTCAACATTCTCAGGAAAAGAGCTGAAACCTAAAAAATAAAAAATACATAAAACAAAATCACTTTCCAATATCCTAATTCAAGAATTAGGATATTGGAAATTGCCGGGAAATACAGTAATTCAAATTCTGAAAGCTATTCTGATTGGCCGGTTTATGCCGACCAATGAGAATAGGAGCGTTAATGAACCATTAAAACCATGGGGAAGTTTAGAACCAATCAGAATCCACGGCGGGATAGTTAAAAATACAGTAAAAATGCTGAAAAGAGCTGATTGGTTAAGCTACCGGGGACATGGCTAGCTCAGCCAATCAGAATAGGAGCGACAGAGACCCATTCTAGCCTATGGAGAAGTTTAGACCAATCAGAATCCATGGCGGGATAATTCAAAATACAGTAAAAAGACAGAAAAGAGCTGATTGGCTGAGCTAGCGGGGGCTTGGCTATCCCAGCCAATCAGAGCGCGAGCTACTTCTCCCATTATAGTCTATGGAGAGATGGCGCAATGCAATCTCGGCTCTCAGCGCCGTGCGGGATGGGGTATGAATAAAAAAAACATTTTTATTAAATGAAAACATTATCAGATAAAGAGCCGAACCCTTCTTTACAAGTAAAGCAGTTAAAAACCCGAACAACGCGTTTGTCGCCGAGACTGGCGCTACATAGGGAATTGCAATAGTGAAAATTGCCGGGAAATTACGGTATTCAAATTATTTAAGCTATTCTCATTGGTCGGCTAAACCAGCCAAACAGAATAGGAGCGACAATTTTCCCATTATAACCTATGGAGAAGAACTGACCAATCAGAATAGGAGGGACAATGTCCCATTATATCCTATTAGTGTTGAGCGATTATTATCGACAAAGTTGAAATCGGCACAGTTTTTATGGTGACCGGATATTTTAGATCATGCAATAATTTAGGTTAAAATCTGTGCATCATCTATTAAATCGCGCTATTTTCGGCGCTTCCCGTCATTTTGGCGGGCCCGCAAATCAGCTTACAGAATAGACCAGGGGGAGATTGTGTGCGACGTCATGACTGGGTGTGTATGGTTGCGATTGGCTGGAAAAAAAACCATGACCTCGTTTTACATAGAAAAGCGTTTCCGTTCAGGCCCCCCCGTGTCTCTCAGCGCCTCATAGGGGTTGGGGCTGCCTCTGCCTTTGTCCAAAAAAAGCTCAGCGAAATTATTATATTTCTTTAAGAGAAACCCTATATTAGCTGTGATCCTTACAATTTTTTTCGATTAAAAATTGGAAAATTTTTTATAGTTAGGGAGAGAATTTTAAAGGAAACAAACCCACCCTTAAAGTCACAGGGGGAAATGGAAGGGGGGGCCCCCCCGGGCGAACAAAGACAAGCTCTATAAAGAATACTGGATAAAGTTTAAACCCGGGCTTGTGTAGACATTGCACTGCAATTGCTTTATTTTTTATAAGTTTTTTATTTAAATATTTCCCGGATATTGGGCCCGCCCGAACCTTTTTAGGATAAAACATTTTTTTCTAGTAACTGCAGGTTTTTTTGTTTGGGGGCAAAAATCCACTTTTATAAACAGTTACCCTTTAAAATAAGGGGTTCATTTTCAATTTTTTCCCCTTCCAAAACCCATGTTGATTAATCCCCCCTTGCCCCTTAAATTTTGAATCCAGCAAAATTTTTTTAGTCACCACAAAGGGAAATTTAAAATTTCCAAAAATTATCTTGTTTTTAACAATACAAAAAAAGGATACGTTTTTTTTTTTTACTTTTGGCGCACAAACAGTTTGTTCATTGGGGCCAGCTTGAATTTAAAAACTGAATACAGAAATTTTTGTAGTCCCCAAACAGGTAAATTGAAAGGGGGAAAAAAATACCTTGTATTATCCGAATACATTTCAGATACGTGTTTTTTGTTTTTTAGGCGGGCCCAAAGCTTTTTGTTTAGATCTACTTTGCATTTAAAATTTTGAACCCAGAAATTTTTTGGTAGTCCCCCACGGGTTTAAATTTTGATGGGTCCCCAAAAATAACATTTATTATCCCAATACATTTCAGATACTTTGTTTTTTTCTTTTTGGGCGAAACCCCAAGCTTTGTTGTTAGATCTACTTTGCATTTAAATTTTGAAAAAGCAATTTGATGGGTCCCCAACGGGTGAATTGATGGGTCCCCAAAAATCCCCTTGTATTATCCAAAACATTTAGATACGTTTTTTTTTCACTTTGGCGCACCAGTTTTTGTTGATAGATCATTTTTGCATTATATTTGAACCCCGAAATTTTTTGTTTTGATTTGGGGGTTTTGAGTATATTTTGATTTGCCGCTTTTAATAAGAGATTTTAAAAAAACTTTTTCCTTTACCTTCTCAAATTTTAATTTTTCTAAAAATGGACGAAATTCGGGTGGTAAGCGAGAAAAGAGGGGGTGGGGACATGGGGGTTTAAGGTACGAGGGGGAAGGTGCTCCTTCCAGTGCGGGGACAACACACATGCCGCGGATGGGCCCATTGCAGGACCATCGGGCCCTGTCATCGCTGGTCGGGGCCCTGTGAATTCAGAAACCCGAACAGCGTCCCCAATCTGTCCTTCAGTGGCTAATGAAACCCTTTGCATCCAGCAGTCTTACCCCCTTTGGGCAACGCCTTGCAGTCCCTCTTGCTTGTAGCCCGAGCTCCGGGAAAGCAAAATGTCAGGACACGAAGTCACCTGTGTTGATGATGTTATAGGGACATTGCGGATCCAAGTGGTCTTTTCAGCAGAATTTGCTTAAGAGTGCTTAAACCGGGAGGGAGGGGGAAAGGGACGAGGGGGGTAGTGTCAGTAGGGTTCCCCCTTCAAAAAGGGGGAGGCGGTCGCAGAAGTCCGTGAATAAATTCCCGGGCCAGCCACGGTCAGGCAAAGCCCGCTCCCCCTTTTACCCGCCGCAAAAAGGTCCGGACCCCTCAAGCCTAAAGCCTTCTTTACCAAGCCGTGTTTAAACCCACGATGTCAAAATGCCCCCTATGCCTAAACGCATAAGTAAAAGGCAAGAACCTTAGGTGGTTAACCCCCACCAACATGTCTAGCACTTTGCAGCGAATGCTGAGTTGAAATGGGGGCAGCACTTGGACAAAAAAGGCCAACCGACGCTGGGCCTCCAACCACTGTCACCCCCTCTTTTCCCCCGCCTCCCCCCTCCGCCACCACCAAGCGTTCCCAGTTTCCCCATGTTTTTCAGAGTCTGATCGGGGATCGGGCCTCCGCTTCAGCCTCCACCGTCGCCCGAGTCCCACCGCCCCAAACCAGAGACCCATCCAAAACCCTTCTCCTTCCCCCAGTTTAAAGCCCTTTTGCACGCCGTACAGCGGCCAGTCTACCCCCACCTTCTGTCTTCCGGGTTTGGGGAAAGCAAAAAAAAACATTTTAAACCCCAAAAACCACCCCAAAGCCAAAAAGCCTGAATGTGGGCATTCCCAGGTTTTTTGTCCTTGGAAATTTTCCCTTTTCTGTCGGGTGGACACAGAGGGGTTTCCGCCACGTCATGGCCCTTGCCTCCCCCCAATCCCAATGCCGAGCAGGCACATGGAAACATGTCTTGAACCTTGCGTCCAAAAATTTCTAAAGAGCTACCGGGGTCTGGACTGCCTGTGAGGAAGGCTCGAAGTCTAATTTTCGCATTTCCCCGCCTTTTTCGCACCCTGTTTTCTTTCCCCCTGGTGCGTTGGGGCTAAGCTGGGCCCCCCCGCCCAACCGTCTCATTGTTGACGGGAAAACACCGGGAAATTTAAAACCCCCCAACATGCCCCCACATTGTGGCAGCACCAAATTGCCATTACGCAGTACGAAGTGACACAGGGGCCTGACAAGCAGCGGTGCGGCCCTGGGGTGTTAAAGCCCCCGAGAGGGGAGGCAGGTAAAGAGCCTGCACCATCCTTGCCAGTTTTTGAAGAAGCCCCCAAAAAAAGGTCAGTGCGGACAATGCGTTGTCAGCTTTAGCATTGTGGTGATCTTATTTTCTGGAACGATCTTTGGACACTTTTGAAACAACAGGCCCTGCCAGCAGGGGAGGAGGAGACGGACAAAATGCGGACACGGACCCTTTTCTCTCCGTCAAATCCCCCAAGGGGCCCGACAGTTTAAACAATTTCATGGGTTTTCCTTCATTAGGCGTGGTTCGGGGCCAGAGCTATTTGCAAGGGGGCGCATCAGTTTTCTCAGGGTCCAAAGCTGTGCCGGAGGCAGGGGGGAGGAGGGGGAAAGGGAAAGGAGGAGGGGGTTTATTCCTGGGACCCCGATGTTACCAAACGTCCCTCCCTTTGGGGAAAAGATTGGCCCCGAATTTGAGGCGGAGGGGGGAAGATGAGGAAGATCTTTGCTAAGGGCCCCCCCTGGGACCCAGAGGGGGGAAAATCAAGGCCCCATCTCTCACAGGGGAGTGCTTGGATGCCCCATTTCCCCCCAACATGACCCCTCGAAATTAAGGCCAATCAAAATGAACAACATTACTGGGGGGCCCACCCTCCTGGATCCCCGGTAAAAAACAAAACTAAAGCACTTTCCTTCCACCCCCCCAAATAGAGAGTAAAATTCAAAAAAAGGGAAACCCTTTTGCTGATTGATCAACGGGAAACCCATCTTTTGCGTCGCTTCACTTTTCCCCCAAATGTCACGGTGGAAAAAATTAGGGGAACAGGGACAGCATTAGAGTCCCCAAAGAGGCGTAGGGGCAGCAGCGGACAAGGTGGCAGAAGCCTAAGGGGGTGACCTCTGGCAATCTTTTTTTTACCACCTCACCAACGCATGCAATGCAGGGCACCACCCAAACACACAGAGACCGGGCTTAAAAATCATGGTGCACGACTATCTGCGGCTAAACCCCGATGTTTTTGCATGTGGTTGGGGGACCCAATAGATTCTGGGAACCCAAAAAATGGCGAAGGGCCCCCGAGCTGGCTCGTCATCCCTTTTAAAAAAAAAGGTGTTGTCCTGCCCAGCAGCTAGCGTCATATTGGGGCGGACCTTCAGCAAGCGGGAGGAGTCTTTGGGCGGGAAAAAACCAATCCCTTTCCCCCCAGATAATGGGGATCTTTTGACTTTCATAAAGATGTTTATCTCGGGAATTTGGGGCCCCCAAATTTTCCCGAGGCCCACCGTTTTTTTTTGCCGGTCTACTTACATTCCCTTCAAACAGAAATGGTCCTCTTAAAAAATTTTTTTTTTTAAAAATGATAATTTTTTACTTGTAAAAGCATGGGTATTGGATCCGCGGGGCCCCCGCAAGAAAATGGGGGAAGCCCACCCGGGGAAGGGAAACCCCTTAAGTAAAACCCCGGTTTTCACCAGAGCCCGCCGAAAAAGCGGGATGGCCTTCCCTGGGGCGGAGAACTACCAGGTCTTTTCCATGGCGGGACTTGTTTTGCGGGGTACCCAAAGGGATAAGCTTTGGTACGGGAACCCGTGAGGTTTGGAGGGGGTGGGTCGGGGACGGGGCAATAGGTCAGGAAGGCGGCAGAGGTTCGGGGCCCAGGAAACAGGAGCAAAAAAAACCCGGGTTGGTACAGGTAGGGGCCCAAACAAGGACAAGACGCTTTCTCAAAAGGCACAGGAGGCACAAAAAGACCCGGCAGAGACTCCCGGGGAGGCGGACCCCAAATATATAGGGTCAGTGACCGGAAACCAGCCAAAATTCCCGGCGCCGGGCCCCTTTTTTAAGAGAGAGGAGACTGGCGCGCGCGCCCCTTGGGGGAGGGGGGACGCGCCCGACGGCCTGACGAGGCGCCCTGGAGTCAGGGAGCGGGCCCAGGAAAGTGTTATGTACCGGGGGACGAGCGCGGCCACGGACCGGGCCAGGGGACCGCACCGCCACTCGCCCGGGGCCCAACGGAGGGGGCCCGGGGACGAGCGGACCCGCACCCGGGGAGTCTGGGGCGCCGCTCGTTACAGTCCCCCCCCCCCTTGGCCCCCCCCCTTTTCCCCAAGCCCGGGGGAAAATCTCGGGAAAAATTGACGGTCCAAAAATGTTGCCCTCCGGCCCCATGACCCCCCTGGGGCCCCGGGAACCCCTTCCACTCGATGAAAAAGGGTATCGTTTCCCCCCGGGACCCCTCATATCCAAGATCTCTTTCACGGGAATACATTGGGTAGCTCCGCCCCCCCGGGGGGAGGAGGAGCAGCCTAGAGGGAAAAACGGGTTAAGGACCAGGGTTTGAGAAGCGACACATGAAAGGAGTTCCGGGGTGCCATGGAGGGCGGGGAAACCGGGTTTTTAGGCCACCGTGTTTAGGAATCTGGCACCTCAAAAGGGCCTATGTTGCGGGGACCCGTTTATAGGGTTGGGACTTAAGCCCGACATATTTGGGAGAAAACCAAACTTTATCGCCAGGAGAAAAAAAAATTTGGGGGGAGGGGCTCCTTTTTTTATCCGCCTGGCTTTATGCGTTTCCGAAGCACGGGGCAAAGCTGGCGGGTCGGGGCCCCCAAAAAGTCTTCCCTGTCCCCGGACCAGGGGATTGCAGCAGGGACTTCGGGCTTAGAGGGCAGTGGGGGAGGGGGGGCGGGGGGGCCCGGGGCCCTCACAATATAGAAAGGGGAGGCCCCCCCTGACTCGGAAACTAGGAATTGTAGGAAAAAATTTTGCCCCCGGGGGAAAGGGCAGCCCAGTCATTCTGGCGCCCAGACAAAGGGGCGCAAGTAGGTCCCCAAGACCTGGTTTTTCCCCTTTTACTTGGCCATTAGTCTGGGGGGTGATAGGCCCAGGAAAAAACGAGCTTTAAACCCGAAGCAGGGGGAAAAGAGGGCCCCCCAAATTTGGGGGGACAAAAATGGGCTCCCCGGTCAGAGACAATCCCAGAAGGGATCCCCTGAAGGCGAAAAAATTTTGGGGAAAAAATAGGGAACCAGGCGCGGGGGCCCAGGGCCCGGGGCCCTCAGTGGGACAAAGTGAGCCATCTTAGAAAAAAAGATCTGTAACTACCCAGATCAAGGTGTTACCAAAAGGGGGGGGGGGAAAAATCGGTTTTTTAAAATTCCCTCGGGCCCCATGCGGGCCAGGGGTATTTGGGGTGGGCAGGGGGAACAGGAGCCCGACAGCCCTTTTGAAGGGTTTTTTTACGGGCACGTTTGGGACAGGCCTCAACCAAATTTCCCTTTAACGTCCTTGCAATGTTGGCCACCCGTAAACCGTGAGATAAAGGGGATGGGTTTTACGGGCGCCGGGGTGTCCCGCCAACCCAAAGAGCAAAGCCCCCACTTTAGGATTGTCTGCGGAGGCGGGGGGGGCCCACATAAAGTTTCCCAGGCGGGAAAATCCCGGGGGTCAACAGGGCTGAAGAGGACAACGCTCCGGGGAGGTATTATGTGCTCCGGGGGGCATTTTCCCCTCCGGGCCCCATCAGAAGCGCGAGACAACGGGGATCCCCTTTTTCTTCTTCTCCGCCCGGAGGAATTTGGGTTAGGAAAACGAATCGGGGGAAAAAAAAGGGAAACCCTCTAGCTTGGGGGTGGATTGAGTCGGCCTTGGGGGCCCTTTTGGAGGTACTGGAGATTTTTGTGGTCAGAGTAGATTCTGATGGGATGCCCAGCACCCTCCAGTAGATAACGCCATTCCTCCAGGTCTAGGGGAAAGGCTAACAACTCCCGGGCTCCGATCGTTTTTAGTTCCTTTCCCCGGTGAGAAAGTTTTGGAAAAGAAGCCGCAGGAACCCTTCTTTCCCCCTTTTGGGCCCCCTTTTTTGTGAGAACCCCACCGACCCCAACCAAAGAGGCGTCCCCCCTTCAAGTGCAAACGGCTTAGGGGGGGTCCGGGCCTGAAGGATGGAAGCGGGGGCGGAAAAGGGAAAACTTCAAAAATCGGAATGCCTCCTCGGCTTTTGGGTGGCCAGCTTCGCGGGTTAGCGTTCTTTTTCGTGGGGCCACAATGGGTTTCTTCCCCGGGTTTGGGGAAATGTGGGGTGAATTGCCGGGGAATTAATTACAGAATCCCAGGAAGGTTTTTATAGCCCGAAGACCAAAATGGCGGGGGCCCTTGCAGGACAGGGACAGCTTGGCTGGGGCCATCAGGGAACCCCTTGGGCCCCAGATAAAAATAAACCCAAGAAAGGGGAAAGGGTGGACTGAAGAAAAATGCACTTTCCCAAAATTGGGTATAGGGGTTGGGCCCGGGGGCGCCTCGAACCCGGGGACATGAAAACGGTGGGTTTTCCAATTCCCGAAGAGTATACCAAGTGTCCCTCCCGGTACACTAAAGGGCACACGGGATTTCAAGAGATCCCCGAAGATGTCGTTCACGAAAATTTCCCGGAAACGGGGTTTTGGGGGATTGCAAAAACCCAAAGGCCCTGACCCAAATATTCGAAGTGGCCCCTCTTGGTTTTTAAAAACCGTCTTCCACTCATCGCCCCCCCGGAAAGGGGGGAAGAGATTATAGGCTCCCCTTTTAAACCAATTTGGAGAAGATCTTCCATAAGTAGGCGATCAAAAAGGGTCAGGATTCACAGGGAAGGGGGGTCCGGGTTCTTCACCGTGATCTTATTAAGACCCCCATAATAATGCAGGGTCGCAGGGGCCCCTCCTTCTTTCCCACGAAGAAGAAAACCCGCCCCCCCGGGGGAGGGGGGGATCTCCGTATTTAATCCCCCTTTTGGGGGTTTTTCCCGGGTATTTGGACATAGCTTGAGTCTCGGGGAAAGGACAAGGGATAGACTCGGCCCCGGGGGGGCTGGGACCCGGCAGTAGCTCGATCGGACAGTCATAAGGTCGATTGGGGGAGGAAGGATCTTTCCCCTTCTTTCTCCGAAAAAAACATCGGGGAACCCCTTGGGAAAATTTGGCGGGCAGGCCCGGGCCCAAAGGTTTGGGGGGGGCGTTTCGAAAAGACGGGAGACACCGGGGGAGGTCCCCCCAGACAACGGTAAAGGGGTTGGGCCCCCGGATTTAGTTCACCCCAGTCCATTCCCAGCGTGGGAGAGTGGGAAATCGCAACCAAGGGAAATCCCAGAAGAAAACGCGAGGAAGAGCGTTTGGAAAAAAAGAAGGCTTCTTTCCTTATGCAAAAATCCAGTGAAGTGACCGTCTTTGGGGGATTTTACTGTATGTGTGCTTAGCAGCTCGCCCTGACCGAGGGTTTAAACCCGGGGGTTTTTTCCCCCCTGGCCACCGGGGGAAAACGGTACTGCGACACCCAAAGGGCGATGAAAAAAAGTTCCCGGCCCCCAGAGTCCAAAAAGGCGAGGTCTGAAAGGGGAGACCAGCATCAGTCCTGAGTTGAACCCGCAGCATCAAAAAGTGGAGAGGAGGGAAATTTTCACCTAGGGGCGCCTCTCCCAAAGAACCCTAGGTGCGGGGAGTTTCCCGGGAAAAATTTTTGGGGGTTGGGGACAATTCCTCCGGAAAATTTCTCAGGGCGCCGCCCCTTTGAAAGGGACAGGTTTGCCAGACCCACGGGAGGGCCAGTTCTTGGTTTTTGAAGAAGTACCCTTTTCGAAACCCCATGGGCTCCTCAAAAAGGGAAATGGTTGGGGTTGGGGTAGGGTTTTTCTGGGGAAAACGGGGGGGCCAGGCGAGGATACCGGTTGGGGGACGTGCTCCAAACTCGTTCCTGCCGGAACTCCCCCTCGCCTCTCGGCCCAAACCCCCACGTCAAAACGGGAGCCAACCCGAATTAGCCCGCTAAGAGAGGGCGGGATGTCTCTTGCGGCCCCCGCACATCCCTTTAAACCTACTCGAGAAAACCCCTTTTAAAGGGGGACGGACCCAAACAAACCTCCCTTCCAGGATAACTCTGAGGCTAGGTCGGAACTGCCGGTATTTTCCCACCGACATTTCCCCGGCACAAAAGAGGGGGGCGTCTGGCGGGGGGTTGGGCCCGGGCCGGTTCCTCAAAAAAACCCCCCGGGGGGAAACCCCGGGGGAAAAGGGCTGCAGATCCTTGTCACAGGTCGTTCCCATTTCCCCCAGAGGGTGGCCCATGCTAAGGGGTTCCCCGGGAAAACAGGTGACCACGGGAAAGCCCTTTAGAACGCTCCGGGGGAGGGAAAACTTTTTTGGTCCGGGGGGTTCCCCTTTTAAACAATGTGCATTGAAACACGGGGTTGGGTGAAGCCTCGGGCAAATTTCTTGGATCCCTTCAAAAATTGGACGGTAACGGTAAACGGGAAACTTAGGACCCACCCTTGCGGGCCGGGGGAAGGGGGGCGGTGTAGACACAGATGGGGGGGTTTTTTTTGGGTGGTTTTGCCCGGGGTTGCTGTTTAAAATGGCGGTCAACTGGGCCAAATGCAGGGCCCGTTGCGCAATTTGAGTGCTGTTTCGCGAAAAGACTGCCCGGGAAGGTCCGAAAACCCCCGGCAGAGGCAATTGGCGGGGGGTCCATGGCCGGATTTTTACTGTAACAAACATGGGGATGGATCCGCTGGGCCCAAAAGCAAGCGGGTGGTTGGAAGCCCCAAAGCCAGGGGAACCCAAATTTTAAAATAGAACCCGGGTTTTCCCCCAGAGCCCGCCGCAAAGCGGGGTGGGGCTTGCTGCGGCGGAGAACTTTTCCCGGTCCCTTTTCCCCTGGCGGGACTTGCTTGCGGTGGGGAAACCAAGGATAAGGTGGTACAGAACGTGAGGCGAGGCGTGGTCAGGGAAAAGGCAATGGGCAGGGAAAGGGGGAGAGGTTCGTTTGGGCAGGGAAAAAGGAGCGAACGGTCTGGTTTCCCCGGGAGAGGCAAACAAGGGCAAGACGCTTTTTTAAAGGCCCCGGGGGCACTAAAGATTGGCAGAGGACTGCCGGGGGGGCGGGGCCAATATTGGGTCAGTGGCCGGTAAACCCCCAAATTTCCCCGGGGCACTGGCCCTTTTTAAAAGAGAGGGGGAAATGGCGCGCGCGGCCTTAGGGGGCGGGGGGCGCGCCCGCGGCCGTGACGGGGCGCGCCTGGAGTCAGGAGCGGGGTCAGGTAAGCTGTTATGTACCGGGGGGACGAGCGCGGCACGGACCGGGCCAGGGCCGCCCCGCCACTCGCCCGCGGCACACGAGACGGGGCCGGGGAGCGGCGGAGCCGCACCCCGGGGAGTCTCGGCGCCCTCGTTACATTACTGCAATTTTTTTCCCTTTTTTCCCAACGTTCATTTTGCTGGGTTTTGGGGGTGAGGAGCTGTAAAAACAGCAAGGTTTCATGACAACACCGTATTCCATTTACTCACTTTATTTTGAAGTTTTCGCTTGTCAATGGTTTTTTGAGGTCATGTTGCTGTGAAAAACAGCTATAATTACGGCCTTTGGGGAACAGAAATTGGCTTTTTAAATGGCATTTTTTCCCTCAAAATTTTTAATGGGGGTAAGAAGTCATTTTATTTTTTTTTGGGGTCATGAAACTGTGAGCACCCCAATAATCATGGCCCCTTTGCAACGAAATTGGGCTTTTAAGTGGGTTTTCCCCCCAAATTTTAACAGTGGTGGAAGTATATTTTATTTTTGGGGGTATGAAAAGTGTGAAACAGCAAAAATCGGGTCCTTTGGAAAAAATGGGGTTCTAAGTGGCATTTCCCCTCACAATTTTTAAAGGGGCTGAAAGTCTTTTTTATAATTTTTTGGGTCATGCTGCTTTGAAATCAGCAATACTAAGGTCCTTTATAAAAAAAATGTTTATTTAACAGGGCTTGTTCTTTACAATTGTCCAAAGTGGTAGGGGCTGCTTTGAATTTTTGGGGGGATTTTGCTTTGAAAGCACTATACTACAGGTCCTTTTATAAAAAAAAATGTTGTTTTAACAAATTTTTCTTCACATTGCCCAAATGGCTCAAGGGTCATGTTTGAATTTTTGGGGGGAATTTTGCTTTGAAATGCAGCTATATACAGGCCTATTTTAAAAAAAAATGTTGTTCTAAAGACTTTTGTTCTTCACAATTGTAAAAATGGCTCAAGGTGTGGGGCTGTCAGAAACAGGGAATTTGGTAGGGGCACGTTAATGGACAAATATTGCAAAAAGACTTTTTTTGCAAGATCTTTAACATAGCTATCAATCCCTGTATTTAGACAACCCTTTTTAAACAATTTAAAAAAAAAGAAAAAAAGACATGGTGCGATTTCTCCCTTTTTTAAAAATGTTTTTCTAGAATTAAACTCTAAAAAACTGCTGTACAAAATAGTGGGAAAAAAATTCCTTGAATTTTTCAAGGGAGGTACGGAAAACTTGACCAGAGTAGGTTTTCAGAGGACAGGATATGGAGCACGGACAGGAAAAAAAGTACAGAGACAATTTTCCCCCAGACGTTTTAAAATAAAAAAAAGAAAGCCAAGAAAAAGGGCACCCGGGTGGAAAGGGAGCGTTAACCCCAGTATTTCCCAAATGAACAAAAATTTGGGCCGCCTCATACGGAGGGCAAGCGCTACCCAGGACAGGAACATATATAGTGAAATAAAATGGTGGTTGAA
>JAODAL010047652.1:0-29706 GCA_025379985.1 Phyllomedusa bahiana | reverse complement strand
GACATGGAATTCACATTATTTCAGTTCCAAAAAAACAGGTATGTAATTGCAACTCTAGACTGCTTTATTTCTTTGCTAATCACTTTCTGTTCTGTAGACAGAACGCCAGTGATCAATGCAGTATGATAACAACTTTTTGTGGGGGTTTAGAGAAGCAATAGCTGTGGTAACAAGTTGTATTTTGTGTCAAGTTTCTCTTTCAAAAACAAGTTGTCTTCATAAATCAGTATACAGTTGTCTTCCTTTGCTTCCAGGAAGTAAGCTTATCCCTCTTTCCTCAGTGTAAGTTCTATTGCAAGAAGGAGACCGCACCGGAAACCGGGAGCACCGGCTGTCAGATTTTTCTTCTCCGAGCGCTAGTTTTTCTCCTTCTTGCAATAGAACTTGTACTTTTGCCGTGGATCCTCAGCGCAGAGTGTATCCATGAGTGCGGAGAATCCTATGGCTGCTGACTGACGGAGAACCTGAGGCTATATCGATACATTGATTTATGCTGGATATATGTGTTGTACCATTCTGTACAACTTTAAAAGGTGAGCGGCCCATAATACACCTTTGGTAGCTGTTGTTTGTTTTTTATTCCATTTGATTGCGCTCTCCCTTATATCCTCTTTAGCGATATCACTACCCTTTCCTCAGTGTCTGTCCAACAACTCCTAATGGCAGTGTCCTACAGTGACTGTTCAAGGAAAATGTTCAACACTTGTTTAAAAGGGTTTTCTCACTACAATGATGAACTTTTAACATATAGGTAAATGGAGACTATTACCAAATACATTACTTTGTTGACTTTACTTTGGTCAGGAAATAAAGAAGATTTTATTTCCTCTTAAAGCACACAGGTTTCTCTGGTTACTGGCCACTTCTCCCCTGCTCTCTCTCCTCTGTCTCTTATCTGATTGTTCCAAGATGCCATAAGTCTGTTCCATCCATTTCCAGCAAAGTCTTATCTCTACCAACAGACTTTTGTTTACTTAACTAAATGAGAGGCTTTTATTTTGGAGCTCTGTAGCCTTGTATAATACACTTTATATATTTCCTCCAGCCATGTCAGTGCAACAAGAATAGTTAGGAAAAGCAGGGCTTATGTGTCAATCTGCTATCGACCCGCCCACAGCCTGACCAGGAAGTGTGAATCTAAAGCTGGCTGTGGCTCCATAAAACTTTACTGTCTGTGTTGTGATATCTGATCTTAAATCAAAAGAAAAGCCTTTGAAAACCACTGAAAAAGTTGATATCATGGTGCATTATCTCTTACGTTTAGCTTTACTACATCTGTAGTGTAGTGCATGGAAAACATATTCAGTGTAGACTGTCCTAGAGCCAGCATAGGCATGTCATTAGAATGGATTTGTGATGGGTGACAGCTATTTTAAAGTGTGTTGTTACCTCTATAAATCACACTTGCACGATTTGTGTCTTGAAAGGCTTCTAAAGTTATATCTGTCAGTCAGTTATAATACTGCATACCTTATAAAATATATATTGAAAAATGTCCTCATCATAGGAAATTAAAGGTTTAAGTGCCTACTCTTCATATTCAGACCTTTTGAGTGCCCTGGGTAAACTTTGTGGAGCTCACCCCTATCATAAGACAACCCTTTTAAAAGTCAGTATACAATTATATTCAATGAGCTCCCCCTAGTGGTGCTGTAAAAAAACAAAAAAATATTATCATTACATTATATGGCTGTAAATGAGAATATGGTCCTATGAAACAGAAGAACATAGCTTTGACCACTATAAATGATCCCTATAAACATTGACAGCATCTAACAGCAATGAAAATTGTTTAGGATATTCTTTTTTCAGTGTTGTAGTAATGTTTTAATAACTGTTTTATTATTAATATATAATGATAATATTTATTTATTTGGTGTTTTTATAATGTTTTACTTTTTGTTGACATCTATCATCCTTCAACTTTAGCATGGTCACGACAAAAAAAAATTAAAAAGAAAAAGGTCTTTGAGGAATGTATGTGTATTAAAGGGGTTGTCTGATAGCAAAATATTTTTTGACGAAGTAAAATATAGAAAGTAACATACTCTTATTCTCAAAATTCTATGGGTTGGCTCATCTTACTTTCCATTGTGTGGGAGTGTAAGGGTTTGGTGGATTCGCTGGGCCACCGGAAGCGATGATAGTTAAGCCACGCCAGGGAGCGGAGTCTAAGTAGCCCCCGGTATTCACCAGAGCCCGCCGGAAAGCGGGATTGACTTGCTGCGGCGTGAGGCTACCAGGTCGCTACCCCTGACATGACTTGCTTGCGATGGCAGCCGGGGTACTGCGTGGTACAGAATCGGAATCCAGAGGCGTAGTTGGGGACAGGCAGAAGGTCAGGGCCGGCGGCAGAGGTTCGTGGTCAGAGACAGGCAGAAGGTCAGGGCAGGCGGCAGAGGTTCGTGGTCAGAGACAGGCGGAAGGTCAGGGCAGGCGGCAAACAGGCAAGGTCAGGAAACATAGCGGAACGGACTGGTACACGGATAATCAGACAGATTTTCCCAAACCCACTCTAAACTAGGCAAACGCACACCAACAATCTGGCAGAGAGTGCTGGGGGCGTATTCCTTATATAGGACCAGCAGCCGGTAATTGACCCAATTACCGGCGTACTGGCCCTTTAAATCCAGACCAGCCGTCGCGCGCGCGCCCTAGGGAGCGGGTACGCAAGTAGCTGCCGGGACAGGCAGGAGCAGCGTACACAGGAGTGTGGACGGGTAAGTGGCTCGGCGCCGGCCCTCGGGTGGCCGCGGGGCGGTCGCGTGGAGCAACGGCCCCAGCCCCCGCCCCCACTCCAGGCCCCCCCCCCCTCCCTTCGGTCTCCCCCACGTTGTTAGGAACTTAGAGAGGAGGTCAAGCGACAGATTGGCCTCAGGTTCCCACGAACGCTTCTCGGGCCCGAACCCCTTCCAATCTATAAGAAAGAACCGCTTTCCCGTCACTGTCTTTTCTGCCAGCACCTCCTTGACCTCAAATATGTTATCAGCATTGGCCACAGGAGAAGGCGAGACAGATCCATGGGAGAAGCGATTCAGCACCACCGGTTTGAGGAGAGAGACATGAAAGGCGTTCGGGATTACGCAGGTGGAGGCAAGGGGAGCTTGTAGGACACCGGGTTTAGTTGCCGAAGGACCACAAAAGGACCCAAATACTTAGGGCCTAACTTATAACTGGGCACCTTGAAGCGAATGTACTTGGCAGATAACCAAACCCTATCACCCAGCTTAAATATGGGTGGGGGTCTCCGGTACCTGTCAGCCTGGGCCTTGGTGCGAGCGGAGGCCCGTAGAAGCGCCTGCCATGTGACTTGCCAAAGTGCCTTGATGTCCCGTACTTGGGAATCAACGGCAGGGACGTGAGACGAGATAGCCAGAGGGAGAGGCGGGCGGGGATGTAGCCCAAATACAACAAAAAAGGAAGAGGCTCCAGCAGACTCTGAGTCTAAGGAAATATTGGAAAATTCTGCCCAGGGGAGGAGATCAGACCAGTTATCCTGATGGGGGGACACAAAATGACGTAAATAGGTACCTAAAACTTAGTTAACCCTCTCTACCTGTCCATTGGTTTGAGGGTGATATGCAAACGAGAAGTCCAGCTGAACCTGCAACTGAGCACACAGAGCCCGCCAGAATTTTGACACAAACTGGCCCCCCCTACCTGAAACGATATGCAATGGGAACCTGTGTAGCCGAAAAATGCGGTGGAAGAAGTGCTGGGCCAGCTGGTGGGCAGAGGGTAACCCGGGCAGGGGAAAAAAGTGAGCCATCTTTGAAAATCAGTCACCACCCAGATGACCGTGTTTCCAGAGGAGGCCAGGAGGTCAATAACAAAATCCATGGAAAATTTATGGGACCAAGGTCTTTCAGGCACCGGGAGGGGCCCTGAAGCAGACCCGCGGGCTGAGACAAGGGACTTTGTTACGGGCACGGAGGTACAGGCCAGGACAAAGTCTCTAACGTCTTGAGTGAGAGTGGGCCACCAATAGTAGCGTGAGATCAATTGTAAGGACTTGTGGACCCCAGGATGGCCCGCACGTAGGTCTTCCCAGGGGGTAGATGTTGAAGATCCACGGGAGCCGCCGTGAGGAGCCGTTCAGGAGGAATAATGTGCTGCAGAGGCGGCTCAAGGCCCACAGTGTCCAAGGATCTAGAGAGAGCGTCCGCCCTGACTTTCTTTTTGGCAGGCCGAAAGTGAAGGAGGAAGTTAAAGCGGGCAAAGAAGAGCGACCACTGGGCTTGCCGAGGATTCTGACGCTGAGCAGATTGGAGATACATGAGATTTTTGTGATCGGTGAAGATCTCAACGGGGTGGCGAGCCCCCTCCAGCAGGTGTCGCCATTCTTCCAGGGCTAACTTTATGGCCAGTAGTTCACGATCACCGATTGTGTAGTTACGTTCAGCGGGAGAAAAGGTTTGGAAAAGAAAGCCACAATTACGCAATCTCCCAGAGGAGGACTTTTGAAGAAGGACAGCGCCGGCACCTATTTGAGGAAGCGTCACTTCTAGGACAAATGGACGCTGTGGGTCCGGGCGAGACAGAACAGGAGCCGAAGCAAATGCTGCTTTCAGACGAAATTTTAAGGCTTCCTGGGCTTCGAGGAGCCAGGGTTTGGGGTTAGCATTTCTTCTTGGTGAGGGCTACCAGTGGGCCAACCAGCGTGGAGAATTGCGGGATGAACTGCCTGTAATAATTCGCGAAGCCCAAGAAGCCCGGATGGAACCGGAGACCCACCCGGTCGGGGCCACTGCAGGGCCGCTGAAAGCTTGGAGGGATCCATTTTTGGGGACCTTGTTCCGAAACAATGTACCCCAAGAAGGGCAGCAAGGTGCGTTCAAACAGACATTTCTCCAGTTTGTCATAAAGCTGGTGGATGCGGATATGTCTGAGCACCTGGCGGACATGGTGGCGGTGAGTCTCTAGATCTGGAGAGAAGATCAAAATGTCGTCCAGATATACAATGACACAGACGTAGCGAAGGTCGCGGAACATCTCGTTGATGAAGTTCTGGAACACCGCCGGAGCGTTGCAAAGGCGGAATGGCATGACGAGATATTTGAAATGGCCATCAAAGGGTATTAAAGGCCGTCTTCCTTTTTCGTCTTCCCGGATACGAATCAAGTTGTAAGCTCCGCGTAAATCCAACTTGGAAAAAATCTTTGCGCCCCGTAGGCGATCAAACAGTTCCGAGATCAAAGGCAGGGGGTATCTATTTTTTATGGTGATTTTATTTAGTCCACGATAATCGATACAGTGCCAGAGAGTTCCATCCTTTTTTTCGACAAAGAAGAATCCAGCCCCCGCAGGCGAAGAGGACTTACGTATAAAGCCTTTACGGAGATTCTCCTGAATATACTGCGACATCGGCTTGGTTTCTGAGACAAAAAGAGGGTAGACTCTGCCTCGAGGAGTAGTAGTACCGGGTTGCAGGTCAATAGGACAGTCGAACGGCCAGTGCGGAGGAAGAGTTTCGGCCTGTCTTTTGGAAAAGACGTCGGCAAAGTCCTGGTAAGGAGTGGGCAGACCTGGCAGAGGCTTTGTATGTAGGCTTAATAGAGGCAGAACATGGAGCAGGACGAAGTACAGAGAGGCAACGCGAGTGGCACGCGGGTCCCCAACGGACAATGTCGCCAGTGTTCCAGTCCAGAGTCGGAGCATGCTCTTGCAACCACGGAAGGCCCAGGAGGATATCAGAAGAGGAGCGAGGCAGAACGAGAAGTTTCAGAGTCTCTTTGTGTAGAGCGCCTATCTGCAAGGTGAGAGGCGCAGTGCAGAACCGAATAGCATCCTTGAGACATTCGCCACTGACAGAGGAGACGAACATGGGCTTCTGCAGAGGGGTCACCGGAAGACGAAACTTGGATACCAGCACGTGGCTGATAAAATTTCCAGCGGACCCCGAATCAAGGAAGGTGGTGGCTTGGAAGGTGCTGTCCCGGGGAAATTCCACAGTTAAAAGGGAATGGTCAGACGGGTGGGCCGCACGGACACCTAGGGATTTGGCCTCTCCTTTACGAGCCCTAGGTGCGGGAGTTTCCGGACATTTACCGGGCAAAAACGCCAATGAAGTGGCCGGAAAACCCCCACAGTAGAAGCATAGCTGCCTCAGACGACGCAGCGAGCGTTCTTCCTGGGTCAGGTGGGCTCTCTCGACCTGCATGGGTTCGTCCACGGAACCATTGGGGGAGGAAGTGAAGGTCGTTGAAAAACGGGAGCCAGACAAGGTTGCCGGCGTGACTTCCCATTGGAGGTGAATCTCTTGTTGTCTCTCAGCGAACCGTATGTCGATTCAGGTGGCCAACTGAATCAGTTCATCCAGAGTGGATGGCAGGTCCCGACCAGCGAGCTCGTCTTTAATGCGCCCAGAGAGGCTTTGCCAGAAGGTTGCCACCAGCGCCTCGTTGTTCCAGTCCAGTTCAGAGACTAGGGTGCAGAACTGCACGGAGTACTGACCCACCATAGAGTCGTCCTGACAGAGACGGAGCAGAGGGTGCAGCTGGGAGGAGGTTCCTCGAAGATGGTGCGGAACCCCTGAAGGAAAGCTTGGAGATTCGCTGTCAGAGGATCTCCTCGGTCCTTGGCTAATTAGGAAGGCCACCTTATCCCACTTGGTAGGGAATTGATGCCCCACCATCTCAATGTGGATTGAGCATTGACTGATGAAGCCCCTGCACTTATTTGGGTCTCCATCGTAACGTGAAGGGAGCGGCAGATGCAGAGAAGGTCCCGGTGCTGGAACAGGTGGAGCCATGGCTGCAGGAGCAAGTGGTGCTGGCGTGGCGGGAGCAGCTGCAGGCTGAGGTAGACGGGCCGCAAGGTTCTGCATCATGGCCGCGAGCTGGTCAATACGCTGGCTCTGCTGTGCAACGGCCGTCGTAACGTCCCGGAGTTCGGGCAGAGGTACCCTGGCGGAATCCATGGCCAGATTGTACTGTAAGGGTTCGGTGAATTTGCTGGACCACCGCAAGCGATGGTAGTTAAGCCACGCCAGGAAGCGGAGTCTAAGTAGCCCCCGGTATTCACCAGAGCCCGCCGCAAAGCGGGATGGACTTGCTGCGGCGTGAGGCTACCAGGTCCCCTACCAAATGACGTGACTTGCTTGCGATGGCGGCTGGGGTACTGCGTGGGTACAGAATCGAAACCAGAGGCGTAAATCGGGGACAGGCAGAAGGTCAGGGCCGGCGGCAGAGGTTCGTGTTCAGAGACAGGCAGAAGGTCAGGGCAGGCGGCAGGTTCGTGGTCAGAGACAGGCGGAAGGTCAGGGCAGGCGGCAAACAGGCAAGGTCAGGAAACGTAGCGGAACGGACTGGTACATGGGTAATCAGACAGGACTTTCCAACACTCTAAACTAGGCAAACGCACACCAACAATCTGGCAGAGAGTGCTGGGGGCGTATTCCTTATATAGGACCAGCAGCCAGCCATTGACCCAGTTACCGGCGTAACTGGCCCCTTTAAATCCAGACCAGCCGTCGCGCTCGCGCCCTAGGGAGCGGGTACGCGCGCGGCGGCTGGGACAGGCAGGAGCAGCGTACATAGGAGCGTGGACAGGTAAGTGGCTCGGCGCCAGACCTCGGGTGGCAGGGGGATGGTCACGGGTAGCCACGGCACCCACGCTGGACCCCCTGGCGGCAGGGGGCGGCCGCGGGGGGCAACGGCACCCGCGCCAGCCCCCATGACAGGGAGCTTTTTCTGTAAGGTTTGATGTTCTGACTTAGCATCAGGTGGCAGATCGATTTCCCCCTCCCTTTCCTGCTTGTGAGGGTCCTGTGAGAAGGGTCTGGCTGTCTGGCTCAGTTCATTAGCTAGGCCAGTTTTGTGTCTATATGGGCATCAGCTGTTTATGGTGAATAGTACTGGCTAAGCTACTAATCTGATCCTTTCAGCAATCCCTTCTTACACATCTCTGACACAAATGGAGTGGTAGGAAGCTCTCCAGATCCAAATGGCATAGCTAGAGTTTTGTCACTCTGGGCTGTACCTAATATTACTGTCCCTTTAACAGGCCACACTCTCATTGTTAGCCCATGCCTCGTTTTCTTACAGAGTTCTTAAACCATAAATCATCACCACTTTAAAAAATCATGTTTTTATGACACAATATTTGAAGAGCCATAACTAGAGATGAGTGAATTGATTCTAACAAAGTGGAATTCGTTTAGAATTTCAGAAAAAATTCGATTCTGAATGAAGCTGAAGTTCATGCCGATTCTTGGTAACGAATCTAAAATGGCCGTGAGCACATGGCGTGACAGGAGGCAAAGAACTATGGGAGGAAGAAAGGAATGCCCTCAATGACATGTGCAGATATGCAGCCAATCAGCAGCCAGTCAGCTTCTGTGATGTCACATCCCTATAAATAGGGCAGCCATGTTAAATTCTGCCACTTGCTTGTGCATGCGAGACACAGTGACATCTCTCTGTAGCAGCACTAGATTGTACTATGTGCAAAATACTTCAGATTTTAGAGTTACTGGGGTGAAATACCTTTCAAATACACGTGTGTGTCATATACACACCTGTTCCTGAACCAGCATTTTTTATTTTGGGATATTGCAATCTATGGCAAAGAATTCATTTTTCACTTATTGTGGGGAACTCTGTGTCAAATCCGTGTGTGTATTTCTGCCCTACACACATCTGAAATCCATCCATTTCAGTCCATAGGGAGCACAGAAGACATGCAAATATTCAATTTACTTGTCATCTCTGTTTTGGATCAACTCCTGTTTGTTTTTTGGCTTTAGCAATAGTGATAGAATATTGACCGATTGAAAGCGGACACCCTCTCCACTCTTTCGGTGGGGGGAAGGCTCCACATGTATCAGCATTTAACAGAACAGGTTCTGTCATAATCTGTGGAATCATCTGATGACAGTGTAAAAGGATTGCGCTCTTTGACGCCACAGTCGGATCTTGTCCCTCAGCTCGGTTCTTTCCAGCTGGCACTGATATTACCTTGTCAGGCTGTGTTCCCACTTTAGTTATTTGGTCAGTTTTGCCCAGAGAAGTGAAGTGTGAAGCGATTCTAAGAGTGGCAACTGTTATCTGCGTGTCATACTAAAACACAGCATTGTTTCAATACTAAACACCGCTCCCTCTGCATATTTCAGCATGGCACAATGTTTTTCAACACTACACAGGCTCTCTGCAGCCAGGAAATAGCTGTTTTTTAACGTGATTCGTTGTGAGAAATTCATTGATATCTAGCCATAACCTTTTTTTTAACTTGGTTCTTGACAGAGCTATGAAAGCGCATTTATTTGTGGGATAAGTTGTTGTTTTTAATGGTACCATGTTGGGGTATATAAGAATTTTTTCTACACTTTTGATTCTGTTTGTTTTTTGAGAGGGTAGATAATAAAAAAGGAGATTTCGTGTTTTTTTTTTTCTTTTAATGTGGTTCGACAATCAGGTTAAATAACACAATAATTTGACAGATTGGCTTCTTATGGAGAACTCAAGGGGGTTTTTTTGTTTACACTTTTTTATGTACTAATTACTTTTTTAATATTCCCAATATGAAACTAGGTTATGTGATCCCCTGATCGCTTTTATAATACATATCAATTTCTTACTATATTGCTATATATTATACAGAACCTCTGTCAGGCAGCCAGAGGCCTGGCTGTTCATTACAGTTGACTACCATTGTGGATGGTGCGGGCATGGCTGAGCAGACTTCCTTCTTCTCTCCCTTGCTAGGCCACTGCCTGAACCCATGTCAGAATTTTACAGCATACAACAGCAACAATTACATTTTATAAATGAAAGTATATTATCCTCGTACCTCATCGATAGAACATTCAGCGTCTCTCACTCTCACACCACCTCATCCTCTCGCCCGCTTTTTGTTGGTGTCCCCCAGGGGTCAGTCCTGGGCCCACTACTCTTCTCTGTCTACACTCTTCGTCTGGGTCAGCGCATAGCATCACATGGTTTTCATTACCACCTGTATGCTGATGACACCCAACTCTACATCTCCAGCCCAGATGTCACCTCTCTACTCCCTGACTGTCTTTCGTCCATATCCATCTTCTTCTCCTCCCACCTCCTAAAACTAAACGTGGAGAAAACTGAATTTATCATCTTTCCACCGTTCCACTCTATCCCTCCACCTGATCTCTCTATCACTGTCAATGGCTACACTTTTTCACCAGCTCCACAAGTCCGCTACCTTGGGATTACCTTTGACTGAAATCTGTCCTTCAAACCGCACATCCAAACCCTTACCTCTGCCTGCCGCCTCCACCTGAAAAACTCCCGAATCCGCTCATTCCTTAACTTTTATAGCACAAAAACGCTTGTCCATGCCCTTGTCATTTCCCTCCTAGACTACTGCAATATTCTTCTCTGTGGCCTCCCGTCTAGCACCATCGATCCCCTCCAAACCATCCTTAACTCTGCTGCCCGTCTGATTCACCTCTCTCCTCGATACTCCTCTGCCTCTTTCCTCTGCCAATCCTTTCACTGGCTACCCATTGCCCAGGGAATCCAGTTCAAGCTGGCAACCTTGACCTACAAGGAATCAAGGGTGCTCTAAAATAAATAATAATAATAATATTAAAAAAGTCCTTATTTTACATGTGCACACCCAAAAACATGATTTTTTGGGATCAGAAAAAACCTTGAAAAGTAAAGGATAAGTGGAAAAAAAATTGCTGTAAAGAGCTGAATGATATTGCAAGTTAATTAAAAGACAAAAAAAATCAAGAAAGAGTACTGGGCTTTTGATTCTTTCCCAATAAAAACGACTCATTTTTTTGGTTTACAAATTGGGGTATTGATATTCTGTTTGTATTTTAGTAAGCAAGAAAGAAAATCAAAATCAGTGGGAGTAACAATATACAGCTAAATATAATGATAAATAACGAATATCAATGGGATAATTAAAGCTTTTCTATTAAGAGGAGAGTATAAATGTTACGTGTAAAATAATTTTTCTTGGGCAGAATACAACCCATTGTAAAGCACCCAAAAATAATTGTTAACTGTAAGTACTTCTTATAATAAGTCATTAGGAAGCACAGTAAAGCAAATTTCTTTTAATGATTATAGTAAACCTCCCATCAATATTTTTCCTCTTTTTCTGCGGAAAATTTATTTTTTTCAATTAAAAAGGGGAAATTTAAAAAATTACTTTACCTTTAGACTTTTTTAAAAAGAAATTCCCCGAAAGTTGTTAAAAGAACATTTTTTTTTTTTTATTTTTTTTGATTTCCGTTTTATTTTTCATTCTTTTTCTTCACTATTTGAGATGGTCCCCCTTTTCTCCAGATAATTACAGTACAACTTAAAAACTGATATCTATAAAAAAAGAAATTGTTAAGCTAACCATTAGGATGAGGTTAGTCACTATGTCAGGGGCGATAGCGATATGGGAAATTTATAAGACTTTTTCCCGAAAAGTCGATAAAAGTTTTTCCCGATGACCTTAAAAGGGTCTTGGGGGGGGGAACAACCCCTTTCATCTTACCCCCAAACACTGGAAAAAGGGGAATTAACTTCCAAACAGCAAAACTGGATTTTGCTAATTTAGGCAACACCTTGGTTTATAAAAGCCACAAAAAAAAAATCACAGACCATTATTTTCCTGTTTGTACCACACCCACCAAAACCTGCATGCCAAAATTAAAAAGTGCCAGAAGGCGTTGATTTGAACATTTTTACTTGAAGGGACATTGACTTCCCCTGCCCGGGAAGCACATGACCCTTAAACCTTTACCCCAGATTAAAAAAGTGCCTAAAAGAGTTTTGAACCCCCTTTTGTTAAAAACTGGACATTGCTATGCCGCCCTGGACCGCATTTTGCCTTTAAACCCTGTTCCCACAGATTAAAAAGTGCGAAAAAGGAGTTTTCAACCCCTTTTAGTTTAATGGGACATTGCTATGTGTCCTGACCGCGTATGACCTTTTACCCTCTCGCAATGTCGGGTAGGGGGTTCCCCCCCCCGCAAATTGCTTTTTTTTAAGCATGGCGATCTTGCGCGCTCAAAGGGGAGGGGGCAAGATCGGGGCAGGGAACCGGGGTATATTACCGGGCATCATGCGACCCCCCCGGCGGGTGAGCTGGGCCCGGGGGGAAAAACCCCCCGATGTCGCGAATGTGGACACAAAAGCAGCTGGGGGCGCGGGATGGGAGCTTTTTGCCCGCGACCCCGGCGAAGAAACCCGCTAAAACCCGCCGACGTCTCCTCCAAAACGGGGATGCTAAATGACACATCCGGGTTGTCTGGTGACGTCCATGCCCACATGCATTGTGGGTGGGTGACTAAAAGTTCCCATGGAGCCCAGTAACACTAAAAAAAACGTGTGTGATTCCTATTGCATGAAAGATCTGCATCGTTATGCAATTCCCCCTGGGAATATTTTAAAAAGGTGAAAAAAAAAAAAAAAAGGGTAAAAAAGAAAAACAAAAACACAAAAAAAAAAAAAAAACACTACCCGCCCTTTTCCCCTTTACAAATGCCAATCCCCCAAAAAGTAAAAAATAAATTTAAGCCCCATTTTGGGGTACGCCGCTTGCTAGCGACCCACCCTATAAATCTTTTATTTTTCCCCGTGGTGAACGCCGAAAAAAAACCCCCCAAAAACATCAAAATTGCGATTTTTTTCTTCCCGCACACAAAAAATTGGAGTAAAAAGTCACAAAAACTCATATCAACTCAAGTATGCCTTTAAAAAACGTCAGTTCCTCTGAAAAAAAAAAAGTCCTTACACAGCCTGTAACAAAAAAAAATTAAAAGTTGGCTTTTAAAGATAGCGATGCAAAAATATTGTTTTACACAAAAAAAAACTTTTTTTTAAAAAAACATTTGTGCTTTCAAAAAAAAAAAATACATAAATTGGATATCACCGAAAATGTCTCACCCCCCCAGAGTAAAATTTAAACTTGTCCAGATACGAGGGTGAACGTTATTAAAAAAAAAAATAAAAACATACTAGGTTTGAAAAGTATTTTCTTCACCCTGCCCCCCAAAAAACGGTTTAAAAAGCGTCATAAAGTCTTGTCCCCCAAAAATTTTATCAATAAAAACTTCAACTCATCGGCAAAAATAAATCCCTATACAGCTCCAAAAAAAAAATAAAAAAAGTTTTGATCCAACTGCGGCGATGCAAAAAAAGTGTTTTCCTTTTCAAAATTAAAGTGTTTTTATTGTGAAAATCAGTAAAAAATAAAAAAAAAACAAATGTGGGATCGCTGTAATGGATCAAAACCCGTAGTAAAACAGCCCGCATTTAACCGAAAAGGGTGACCCCTGTGAAAAAAAAAAAAAAAAAAAAACACTACCAGGTTGCTGTTTTTTGTACAAAAAGCCTCACAAAAACCTTAAAAAAAAAGTGATCAAAGCATAAAGCCCCGTAATGTAATAATAAAAACACAAAAATCTCGTAAAAAAAAATCCCCCCAAGCACATCATATGAAAAAATTAAGAAAGATGGGTGTCAGAATGGACAAAATAAAAAACCCAAATTTTTATAAAAAATCCTTTATTTGTTAAAAGTAATAAAACATAAAAAAAAATATAAAAATTTTTAAACATTGAATTTGGGCCGATCCCCATGAAAGTTATCCCGTCATTTATCCCTTATGGCGAAAACTGAAAAAGAAGCCCAAAAAACAAGGTGGAACTGGTTTCCCCCCATTTTCCCTGGGCCAATGCTAAAAAAAAACTACGAAACCTTTTGCCCAAAAGAAAAAACACCCTTAGATGAATCCCCGGGGGTGTTGAATCCAAAATGGGGCAACTTTTGGAAGGTTTTCCTTTCTAGTCTTTTGGGGACTTTGCAAGGACAGGCCACCAAAAACTGTGCCCGAAAACCAAATAAACTCCCCCCCTTGTACCCCTGCCAGCGCCCCATACAGCAGTTTACACCCAATGTGGGGATTGCCGAATTTGGAAGAAATTGGTAAAACAATTTTGGGGGTTTTTTTTCCAAGATTCCTTTAAAAATTAAACATTTTCAATAAAATTGCAAAAATGGGGAAAAAATATATATTTTTTTTTTTTTCAGGCCCAACGTAAAAAATTTGGAAACACCTGTTGGGGGCGATATACCACTACACCTCTGTATATATTCCCTAAGGGGTGTATTTCCAATATGGGGCTTTTTAGGGGGGATTTTTTAAGTTTTGGAAAATAATGTGTCTGAAACCCGAAATGGTCCCCAAAAAAAAATGAATGAAAAAAGGCCCCCAATCCGTAGGGCCCTCCTATTTTGGGGTTGTTTGAGCCAAAAAATGCACTTGGCCCCTATGGGATATCTCTAAAACGGCAGAAACTGGGGGAAAAACAATATTTAAATTTATTTCCGTAATTTAACCCATTTTTGTCAATATTTTATAAAAATTAAAATCTGCAAAAAAATTTGAAATTTACTTCCACTTTGCTTTAATCCTGGGAAACACCCAATGGGGTTAATAAACTTCCTAAATCGGTTTTTTAATAATTTTAAGGGGGTTTTTATTTCTTAATGATTTTATTTTTGGGGGATCTAACATACAGGTAATCAAAGTCAGTTGAACGGACTGGGCCCAAAAAAGTATTTGCAAATTTTCTTTAAAATTTGAAAATTATCTAAATTTTAAGCCCAAATAAATTTGTAAAAAAAAAAAAAACATTTAAAAAAAAATGCCAAAACTACAGCGGCTATGGTAGATGCTAGATAAAAATTTTTGGTGGAATAAAAATCTCTTCTGCAGAAAAATTTTTTAAGTTTGAAATTGAAATTTTTCAAATTTTTTTACGATAATTTTGTTTTTCCAAAAAACAAGATTTTTTTGGGCCAAAATTTCTTTATTTTAAAGCACAATGTGTCACGGGGGGAAAAAACTCTGAATCAATGGATGGTTAAAGTTCAAAAAGTTATTCTCACATAAATGAAATGAAATTTAAAAAATGGGGCTCGTCGAGAGGCCAAAACTGGCCCCGGGGGTAAGGGGTTACCCCTTTGTCGGGGGGAAAAACCCTTTTTGGGTTAAAAATGTTTTCCCCGGAAAAAAAAAAAAAAAAAAAGGAGTTTTAAAAACCCTTTTAGTTTAATGGACATTGATATCCTGTCCCGGGCCACGATACCCCAAACCCCTGACCCCCAATTAAAAATGCGGAAAAAAGGGTCTTTGAACCCCATTTTATTTCAATGGCATTGACTAAACCCGTTTTTTTACACAGTATGAAAATTAAACCTGTCTGACCTCCGCAACATACCACAGCACTTTACCCCAAAAATTTTAAAAAGACTTCTCAGCCCTGTTAAAATTGTAAGGGGGGAATGCCACTTAGAAGCCAAATTTCTGTTCCCCAAAGGGGCCCTGATTATGTGATGTCACAGAACATGCCCCAAAAAATTTTAAAAAAGATTTTCAGTGTTTAGGGGTAGGTGTGTCGGGGGCGGGTCAACAGGCTGCAAAAAGTGATTGCAACCCACCTTTCATTTGTGGCAGCTCTGTGAGTGAAGGCCCCCCCACTCCTAAAGGGGCGTGTCGCACCAGCCATGGGGGACCCGAGGCCCCTCCAATCAGTACGGGGCTGACCGGAAACCCTTTTAAAATCCTGAAGGGTGATGCAGCGCTTTTGATTTTCCGGTACCTTTTGTTACTTGGGCTTTTATTGTGTTTTTCTTTCCTTTACCTGACCTCGGCCTGTTCTCCTGACCCTGGTTGTTCCTATTTTTTACCTCGCCTTGTTGTGTTTGACCTCGGGTTTTTTAAGTTTATCCCCTGGGTTTTGTTTTTTTGGTTGGCGTTCCTATTTGAAATTTACCCCGGGCTGTTCTTTCTATTCCTAACGTTCCCCAATTTGAGAGCAGGGATGTCCCCCATTGCCCCTCTGCCGTTTTGGGCAGCCGTCAGCAGCAGGGACATGGGCGGGTTTCCCGTTAGGGGTCACTGCCCTCCTTGATGAAATTTCCAAGGGCCCAAACCCTTACTGCTCTTTCCTATTAACCCTTGAAGCTCTGGGAGAGCAGTGCAGGGCTAACCCCTGTCCAAAGGATTGGTATTAGGGGGAACAAAGGGGGCTACCCCAAGTCAGAGGGGGCCCTGCACTACCCTTTCCCCTTTTGGAGCCCCCTATCATTGCCTGACAGGGTTTTCAGGCAACAGGGAAAGGCCTTTGTGATTTTTGAAGGGTTTTGCCGTATTTTTTAAACTCCGCCCCCTTACCCCGGGGGAAAAGGAAACAAAAGGGGGGGGTTGTTATGTCCTTATTCGGGTTCCCCCCCGGGGTGGGGATTTTCGTACCCCTGACTCACCTGAACTGTTTCTGTGGACACTGTCGAAAAAAGAAAAAAATGACCCCGGCGACTGCGAAGAAAACCCGATAAAGGGTTTTTATTTAAAAAATTTTTATTCTTAAAAAGTGCAAGATTTATTCTCGCACCCTTAAAACAAAACATCGAATTAAAAACTTAACCCCTTTTTCCGTGTGCCCCGTTTTTCAGAAGTTTTTCCTTTGTAAAACAGACACAATATATATAATATGAGATTGAAAATTGGTTGTTAAGGTGAATGAGTGTTACAGACAAAAGACAATAGGAAGAACCAAGTGCAATAAAAGGTGAAAGAATCAGGGGAAGGACCAAAAAAAAAAAAGGTGGCGTGGTATAGAGGACTATCGTTTTTGCTGAAAATAAAATAAAATGAAAAAAAAAATTTAAAGGGGTTTTTTTTGCAAGGGGATGGGGGGGAAGGGGATAAGGGTGGGATGTAAATAAATCACTCCCAAAATGGGTGAAAATAAAAAATGAAATAAAAAAAATTTACAGAAAGGGTTGTCCAAGGGGAAAGGGTGAGGGGGAATTTTAAAGGGAAACCAAATCTGTATATTTTTAAAAATAAAAGGGCGCTGAAGAGTGAGAGGGCCCCGGGGGGTTTTTTTCTATCTCCTAAATGTGATTTTAATTGGTAAAATGAAAGGGGCAGGTTTAAACCCCGGGCCCAATGGGACCCCGTCTAAGGGCACTTTGTGTTTGGGTTTTGTGTTGTGGGGGTATGAAAATGGACCAATCACGAAGAGATAGAATGCGATTTGATAGGTCCCTGTGTCCCCGGGGGAAATTAAATTGACCAATGGAAATGCGGCTACCCCTCTATGAAAATTTTTGTATGGGGAATTGGTATAGGGCTTTCCCCCCAAGTTGTATCTTATTGAAAGTGGTTATATGAAAAAATTGAAAAGTTAGAGGGGGAAAACTATGTGAGCTTTTGGCATGAATTTGTGGTAACATTCAATTTGGTGCGTCCCAAAGCGTACATTAAGAATTTTGCAGAATCAAAGTTTATCATCGAGAATGTAGATGGGCTACCCCTGTCTACCTAAAATTGTTACATTTACATATGGGGGACGTCTTTTAAATTGGGAAATTATTGTATTGACCAATGGGGGTTATCTTGTGGGGGAGTGTGGTAAGGCTTCCTCTATAGCTGTATGGGGAAAAAAAAATAAGAATAAAAGTATAGACGACACGGGTTTTCAAAAATATGATTTAAAAGGGGGCTTATTCATATAAAAGAGCTTAGATCCACTTCCTCCTTTGCTCGTGTTTGGGAAAGAATTGAGAATAAAAGTATGGGGTGACACCAGTGTCAGACTTATATATTAAAAACAGCAATAGTTTTTTTTAAAGCTGAACTGGGGGAAAGAGGGAGTTGGCCGGCTAAAAAGTTATTTGTTTTGATAAAATAAATAAAAATTTTCGAGAAAGACCAACACAGTAAACTCTTTCTGTGTCATACTTTTATAAGTTTAAAAATCATAAAAATAAACATTTTAGCATGGTTTTAGTTACTAGCCCTAAGTGCTGTGTTTTTTTAAAAAAGTTCGATGCTTGGTAAAATTTTGTATTAAGTTTGTCGTCGTAAGCCTTTGGGGCTGAGTTTTTGCCTATATATCCAAATACTTTCCCTTTTTTTTTGGAGGCTTGGAACGGTTTGTTTTTTCCCGGGGGAAAAAGTATCTTTGGGGTGATTTTTATAGCTTTTTAAAATTTTTTGATGAAACCCCATTACAGTGGCGGGGACGCTCTGAAGTGGTCCCCCCGTTTATTTAAAGGCCCCATGGCATTAAGGCGGGAGTAAAGGTCGATTGTTTGCCCCCAATCTGTAACCCCAAACACAATCGATTACATAAATCACAAAAAGGGGCTTTTCAGTTTGCTCATGTTTAATAGGATTGTTATTTTTGGGATTTGGAGGTAATTTATGATTTTGGCAAATTCTTAGACAGCATAAGCATTGCCGGTGAACCCCGGGAGAGCTACCGGGGTTGTGGGTTATTTTTTGGGGTTTTCCCTACGGTCCTGAAGAGGGCGGGGGCTATAAATTCTTTTTGTTTGGTGCCTTCTATAAATTAATCCCGGTTTATCCGGTATTAAAGGCCCAAAAAAAAGGGGCTTTTTTTTTAAACCCTAACGTCTGGGGTTTTTTTAAATTTTGGGTCTAGAGGTGTTATATCTAGTAATTAAGGAGATTGGATTTTTTTTGTATTTGTCCCCTTTTTTTTTTTGTTCCCCGGCAGTCTTTTTGGATAATTTTTGGACTCTTCTTTGGCATCTGTAGTGATGTTGGGGGGATTTTTCTCTTTAAAACTTTTTTCTGAATATATTTGCGTTTACAGTCCGAGTCTTCGGTTTCAATTCTTTCTTATTCTCTTTTTTATTGTCCTGGGAATTTTGCACAACCAGGTTTGTGGGGTGCACTTTGAAATTTATTAGGTTTGCTGTCTACTGACTTTAAATCGTAGTGTATTGAATTTCCCCCGGGTTTAAAAATATCTGTAATCCAGAAATTAATATTGTCCCTGTTGTTTTAGTACAAATTTTATACCCTTAGTATTTTTGTTTAATGATTTATGAAAAGGGAAATAAAAGTTTCAAAAGGTCCAGACCCAAAAAAAAAAGGGTCATCAATGAAAAGTTTGTACAGGGTTATGTTGGAATAATTTGTATGGGTATAAATGTATTCCTCCTCATAGGCCCCCATGAAAATATTTGCATACGAGGGGGCTACCCTCGTGCTCATGGCCGTCCCCCTCGTCTGCCTATAGGTGGCGCCATTATGATGGAAAAAATTGTTTTCCAGTATAAGTCCCAATCCTTTTACTAGAAAATCCTTTTTTTGAGGAGTAAGGGAAGGGTCCGTGTCTAATATTTGGCTGACGCTCTGTAAGCCTTTTAACATGATATAAGTGATAGACACAGAAAGAGTTGTAGCTGTGTTAGGTCTTCCTCGCAAATTTCTAATTTATTCTATCAGGAACGAATAATCGTTTTAGCCGGCCATACTCCCTTCATTCCCGAGTTCTAGCATTTAAAAAAAACAAAAAACTATTTGCTGCTTTTAATATATAAGTCCGACACGTTGTGTCAGTCCATACTTTTACTCTCGAATTCTATTCCCAACTATGAGCTATAGAGGAAGCTGGATCTACAGCTCCTCTATATGAGACAAGCCCCATGGTTAATCTATATGTTTGACACGCTGTGTCAGTCTATACGTTTATTCTTGAATTTTATTCCCAACTACGAGCTATAGAGGAAGCTTTATTCACAGCTCCCCCACATGAGATAACCCCCATTGTTCAAGGAGCAATAATCCCAACGAATAGACGTCCTCCATCCGTATACTATGTAACAGATTCCATAGGTAGAGCAGAGGTAGCCCATATAGCTATTCTCGTATGAGTAACCTTTGATTCTGCAATATCTTGATGTATCGCTTGGCACGCATCCTAGAAGTTGTAATTGTTACCACTAATTCTATGCCAGAGGGCTCACATAGATTTCCCTCTCTAACTGTTACACATTTTTTTCATTATAACCATTTCTCAATAAGATACAATTTGGAGGAATAGCCCTATAGCAATTCCTCATACTACTTCCCATAGAGGAGTAGCTCGCATTTCCATTGGTCCATTTAATCTTCCCGGGCACACAGGTACCAATCATACCGTTCTATTCTATCTCCTCAGCGAATAGTCCATTTACATTACCCGCTACTAGCACACCCAATCACATAGGTGCCCTTTGACGGGCTCCTATTGGCCGGGTCAAACCTGCCGCCTTACATTCTAACCAATTAGATCATATTTAGGAGATATGATAAACTCTCGGCGCGGCCGATCTCTATTCTTTAGCGCCCTTTTATTTTTAAACTAGTACACTGATTGGTTCCTTTATATTCCCCGCTCACTTTCCCATTGGACAATCCCTTTTTGTAATGATGAATTTTTATTTTATTCTTTATTTACACACATTGGTAGTGATTTATCTACATCACACACCGTTATCCCATTCCCCCTACAGTCACCTTTGCATAAAAACACAGTTTCATTTGTTTCAATATATGTTTATTTTCAGCATACATCGATAGTCGGCTTTAAGAGCCACGGCTCATCCTTTTTTCTTTTGGTCTCTTCCCACTGATTCTTTCACACAGTTGATTGACACTTCGTTCTTCCTATTGTCTGTGTTGTCTGTAACACGTCATTCACCTGTAACAACCAATTATCTTAATCGTCAGTATTATATATATTGTGTCTGTTTTTACAAAAGCATACTTCTGATGAAGCGCGGGCACACACGCGAAACGCGTTAAGTCTTAATTCGTATGTTTTGTTTTTAATGGTGTGAGAATAACGTCTTGCACTTTTTAAGAATAAATACTTTTTTAAATCAAAAAGCCTTTAGCTCGGGCTTTTCTTCAGCACGTGCGCCGGGTCCATTTTCTCTTTATTTTGATTGGCTCCTCTTCAGTACACTTGTCACTGTCCAGAGTAAAGTTGTCACGTAAAGAGGAGCCAGGTCTGAAGTAAAGGAACTGGAGAGATGTCACGCTCATCGACCACTGCTCTCCTTATGGCCACTGCTGGTCTTCCATAGCTCACCATGCTCTTTCCTGCCTTTCTGCAGGACATCCTGCTATCTTCCTGCTGGGGCCTATGGTGCCACCAGTAGTGTGTACTTGTGCTGACACTCCAACCTGCTTAGGGGCCTTCCCCCATCGCTCTGTGCACGACCCTCAGGGGATGTTCACACGGCATTTCTTAGATGCTTGTTTGGATCCATGTTTCGGACCCAAACACGCATCTAATAATGTACAGTGTGATTTATATTGCTTTCAATGTCAAGCAAGCATCGACGTTCAGACATGTATCTTTGTGATGCGTCTTTCGGATCCGTTCAAAGAATTGACATGTCAATTCTTGATGCGTTTGACGCAGCAGACCAAAGTTGTAATTTTAGGGGTGGCTACAGAGGGGACGGTCCCCCCCCCCCCCACACACACACTTTTTAGGCACTTCAATAAAAAATAATCCATATGAAAGCTTAAAAATACAGCAAGTGAGGAGAGCAGAGCACAGAGGACGAAGAAGTTAACCCTTTGCCTCCTATATTTATGGGGATCTTGGAGGGAGGAGACAGAGTAGGTAGCAGCCTCAAGTGTCAGTGCAGAGTGAGAGAGGTGCTGATTGGTAGAGCAGGAGTCAACAGGGGCTGCTTCACCAATCCAGAACACTGCTCACAGTCTAGTACACTCTGCATCTGGGGCTTTATCTTTCCCTCCCATTGTATACCACTTCCCCTATGCTCAGCCTCATCAAAGAAGAAGGGAAGCTCTTGCCGAATGCAAACTGTACCAGACTACAGGAGACAGGTAAGGAGGGGACAAGGGTGCTAGGCATTCTGTGTGCATGTGAGTAGGGTATGTACTGTATATTTGAGATGTGTATATACTATACAGCAATGTGTCTAGACATGTCACGTCTTGCCTGCATTTACGCACCGGGGAAAATGAAAGTGGATGGGGCCCCGAAGCATTTTAGAAGTGTGGACTGGGACCGGAAGCCGAGGAAAATGGTCACAGCTTAGCTGAGCTCCTGCTGCCGGCTATCCTAACCTGCTGCCCTAGCGATCTATCCGGCCCTAGATGGGAAAAAAAAGAACCCAGCTGCTGCCTAACAACCCGAGGAGGGCTTCGGTCCGGTCGCGGCGGGCTCGATGAGAGCTCTCCTGGTGCGGCGTCCCCGTCCTGCCCGCCGCCATCACAGCCTGCGTCTCTGCAGCGCGCGCATCCGGCTGCACGATCGCCGTCTCACACGCCAACAGCCTCATCAGGCGGAGGACACCCGACTAAACCCGGAGCTAAGAGCGCTGAAGACGCCGCGCCTTCTCCCCAGCACGCCTCCGTCTTCTCCAGCAGTTACCCTGAAGACACAGGTACCAGGTCCCGCTGTACCCCTCCTCTTCCCCCCGCTGCTGGAGCATGTGCAGGCATCACCACCTTCCACGGCGCAGCACCCGCCATCATACAGCTCGGTGGCAGCTGGCCCACCTCACCTTACCTCAGAACCCAGCTCACCTGCGGCAACATCTCCTCCTGGGGGTTCTATGGCCTCCGACACACCGGATCCCAGGCCAACCCCGGCTCCCTCTCCACATGCTCTGGAGTCTGGCAGCGGAGTTTTCTCCTGGCAAGGCTCTCCTGTATCCTCCTCTGCCCTGCACAGTCCTCATCTGTCTGATCACCATGCATGGACTGAGAGGATACACCAACTGCCTAATAGAGATGAACTGCGGGCATTAATATCAGAGGTTAAGGCTGCAGGGAGGAGATTGCCTCAATCAGGCAAGATATCAAGCAAATAGCATCCCGCATGGAAACGCTTGAAGAGGATCATGATAACACACGGAAATACATCTCCCAAATCCACCCCTCTATCTCTGCGCAAATGTCTGTGGTCAGGGATCTGGCTTGACATGTGGAGGACTTAGACAACCGTGGCCGCAGGAACAATATTAGGGTCCGGGGGCTCCCAGAACCACAGGGGAAGGAGGACTTGCAGGCCATCCTGGACTCTATATTTAACCACATACTCGGAGTTAACCCCCCCACCCCCCGTCCCATCAAGTTTGATAGGGCCCACAGAGAGCTCCGACCGAAGGGCTCCTCTCCACTTCCCAGGGACATTATATGTTGCTTGCACGAGCATTCGCTGAAAAAAGCAATAATGGAGAAAGCTAGACGCTTGCGCAGCATCAACCATCAGGGGACTCCCATACAGATCTTTGCTGACCTCTCCTGGCATACATTGCAGAAGCGCCGCCATCTTAGACCGCTACTTGCCATCCTGAAGGAGAGTCGTATCCCCTATAGGTGGCACTTTCCATTTGCCCTCTCTGCTCGAACTGAGGGTCGCTCAGCAGTCCTTCGAGTCTTCTCTGACCTCCCAAATTTCTGTGCTACCCTGAAAATCTCTACCCCAAAGATGGACGATTGGGAACTGTCAATACTTCCGCCTCCACTACCACCAGTCTGGCAGTCTGCTGTGGCTCGTAAGGGACGCTCTCCAAGGACCCCCCCTCCAGCCCAGAAAGTTCGGCACTCTCCACCCCGTTGAGTATGGGACTTTACACTGCCCGGCGGGCCACCTACCTTCCCATCTTTCTCTCCTCTGGGGCTATCGCACCCATCTAGATGCCTCTTCCATCTTTCTGCATTATATAGGGCTTATAATGTTTATTTCTTAGTATTAAGGATAGACCGCTAGCTGTACGCTTCACGGCTCTGGTTTTTGTTCTTGTTTGTGCGGTGCACTTGCTCGCTTCCGATTTCTCTCTCCTCCTTCCTGCCTTTTTGGCTGGGGGGACTTGAGACGCTTCTTCCTGCCTCAGGAGGTAGGGCCTTGACCGACGGCCTTCCGTTGGAGACCTCGGTGGAGACCCTTCTAGCCTCCAGGCCTCCATAACCGGCGCACTTGCGCTAAGCGGTAAAAACAAAAGGCAGACACCTAGATCAGGGGATATTGTTCCTCTGTCTTTGTGTCTTCATATTTCTCTGGTTTTGCAGTTGGTTGTTATAACATGTTGCTTTCTTTGTCTTTTTGTGTTGGTCTAGTCTGTGTCTTCCCCTTTACCGTCTTGTTTTCCACCCTTTGCCCCCTCCCTCCCGATTCACCCACCTTTTTTCTAATTTTTTACTCTCCAGGTGCTGCATTGACTCCGAGACGCCCACCTCTTAGGAGAAAACCTTCTGTCAGCCCAACCCACTTTGAGGTAGCTCCATCTGTTCTTGACTATGGTACGTTGTATCACTCTAAACGTAAAAGGACTTAACTCTAACATTAAGCGTAGGTTGGCCCTAAAAGAATGCAGGTCCTTACGAGCCGACATTGTATTCTTACAAGAGACCCATTTTGACACCAAAGGCTCATTCAGCTTTGCTCGGCCCTACTACCCCACCGCTTTTTCTGCATTCAATGACAGGAAGAGGGCAGGAGTGGCTATATTAATAGCTAATACCTGTAGATTACAGGTCGAAGCATCGCTGGCTGACCCGGAAGGGCGATTCCTCATCCTCAAAGCTACAGTAGAGGGCAAACCGATCACGCAATGCAACGTATATGTGCCAAATACCTCACAGGTCTCATTCCTAAATAGAGTCTTCTCCAAGTTAGCCACGTTCCCCTGTACAGCCTTGCTTTTGGGGGGGACTTTAATATGATTTTTTCGGAATCCATGGATAGATGTAGTGTGGGTGGCAGGGGTCCAAACCCGGCTTTGACTAAGTTGTCCACGGCCTTTAGAAGGCTTATCCGCTCCCACGGTCTGTTCGACCTATGGAGGATCAACCACCCTAAATGCAATGAGTACTCCTTTTTCTCCCACCCCCATAAAACGCATACCAGACTTGATTATTTTTTTGGCAACATTCCAACACTTCGGGCACTACAGGGCTCCCACATTGAGCCTATAACATGGTCAGATCATGCCCCAGTCACGGTCAATCTAAGTTTGCAGCTCCCAGCAAAACGGCTCTGCCACTGGAGATTAAACAAAACACTTATTTAAAAACAGCCCTGAGGGAGCAGTTGCGGGAGTCGCTTAGTTACTATTTTGAATTGAATGTTGGTTCTGTCTCTGCGCCATCTGTTCTGTGGGAAGCCCACAAAGCAGTCTTCCGGGTTAATTGTATTGCCCTAGGCACCAAGCTTAAAAGAGACTACACGGAAAGGTCTGACAGACGCCGCACCCTCCAAAAGGGACTGGAACGTAAAATGGCACTGTGCCCTAGGGATTCCACTCTGAGACGCATAGTATCAGTCCGAAATAGCCTTAAGGACTTAGCACTTCATGGTGTGGCGAAGCTCCTTCTCTACTCGAAACAAAAGTACTATGAATACGGATATAAGGCTCATACGCTATTAGCAAGGCAACTGAAGGAGCGCTCAATAAAATCTATGCCCCAGGCACTTAGGGACAAAGAGGGTACCCTGAGGTATGACCCAAAGTTCATTGCCAATATCTTCCTTGGATTCTTTTCTGATCTCTATGCGATGCCCTCACCTCTTTCGGGACATAGAATGGGAGCCTAAACTCTTATCCGGGACTTTCTGTGGAACTGCCCGTTACCATCACTCACACAGGAGGCGGTGGACTTCTTGGGAGCCCCCATCCAATTAGAGGAAATAATGGAAGTTATTAAGGGCCTCCCATCCAGTAAAGCCCCAGGCCCAGATTGGCTCCCTTATCTATACTTTAAAGTTTACTCAGATATCTTGGCCCCACATATGCTACAACTCTATAACTCATTTATGGAGGGATCTGCTATTCCCAATTCCATGTCACACTCGTACATAACTTTGATCCACAATCCAGGAAGGGATCCAGCGGACAGTGCTAGCTACTGCCCGATTGCGTTGCTCAACTCTGACCTGAAGATCTATACCAAAATCCTGGCTTATAGACTTAACCACTGGCTTCCCCAACTGATACATAGGGATCAGGTGGGTTTTGTCCCCTTCAGGCAGGGGGGAGATAACACGAGGCGTACTATTGACCTGGTGGATGCAGTCAACCACCATGCGCAACAGACCTTACTCCTTAGCCTAGATGCCGAGAAGGCCTTTGATAGGCTACAATGGCCGTTTCTTTTTGAAGCCCTCTCGGCGTATGGGTTCTCTGGTCCCTTCCTGACTGCAATAAAAGGTTTGTACTCCACTCCCTCAGCATCCATTAAACTCCCTCACTGTACCTCAGACACCTTTAGAATTAAAAATGGCACCAGACAGGGCTGCCCGCTCTCCCCACTCAACCAGACATCAAGGGTATAAAGATCAGGGATAAGGAGTTTAAATTGTCCCTCTTTGCGGACGATGTCCTGTTGACCCTGACTGACGTACACACTACACTACCTACCCTACATGCCCTCCTTGCTAAATTTGGGGCCCTCTCGGGATACAAGATCAACACCTCTAAGACGGAGGCCCTTCCGATCAACATTCCCCCGGAGGCTTTATCTTCCCTCAAAAGCAATTACTCTTATAGGTGGCAAACCCAATCAATCAAGTACTTGGGTATTCAGATAACTGACCATTAGTCCTCCCTCTATAGTGCCAAGTTTCCTTCCCTCTTTAAAGAGCTGAAAAATATGCTTTCTAAGTGGCATCGCCTTCCCCTCTCCTTTTTAGGCAGAATAAATTCTGTTAAAATGTCCATTCTACCATAGCTCCTCTACCTATTTGAGACCCCCCCGGTAAAGGGGTTCATGGTGAGTTGCGTTCCGTCCAAGCAGCTATCCTAAAATTCATATGTGCCCAGGGCAGGCATAGGGTAGCCAAGAGTGTTATGATGGCCAGTAGGTGGAATGGGGGCCTAGCGGTTCCTAATATCCTTAACTATTACTGGGCCACTCACTTGCGTTGTATTCCAGCGTGGTCATCCTACCGGGCATACACTAAGTGGATGGAGATAGAAAAGCTGTGGCTTGCACCGACCCACCCCAATGCGCTTCTGTCGCAGTCGAGGCCTCTCCCCACTATGGGGTACCTATTGGGCCCAATCAAGTTTACGCAGCAGATATGGAATCAGTGTATGACTAGATTTCAGTTAGCTTCCAAAGCTTCACCCATGGCTTCCTTCCTCTGCACACCTCTCTTCCCTGCTGGCTCCTCGGGATTTGTTGCAAGGCCATGGCTGGGGCATGAACTATTTCGGTTTGTGGATATTGCTAGGGCAGGAGACAGGAGGTTGATCCCGTTTTAAACACCCTTCGAGGACTATGATCTCCCGAAGATCCCGATTTCATTATCTCCAGATAACTCACCTTCTGCCCTCCATGTTTGGCACATCCACCCTCTCTGTCCCGACCCCGTTCGAACAGCTCTGTAAAGCAGGTCACAACACTAAGGGCCTTATCTCCACAATCTACTCTATTCTCTCGGATCCACCTTCTGCTGAGGCTCCCACACACAATATATGGCTAAGTGGGAAACCTACCTAGGTAGGGAAATACCCTATTCCTCATGGCAAGTGATCTGGAACGCGGCGGCGAAATCCTCAGTGTGTATTCTACATAATGAAAATCTATACAAAATACTATTTTTTTGGTACCATACACCTGAGCTTATGCACAAATGGAACCCCCAACTCCCCAGGAATTTTTGGGGCTGTTGCTCCCCAGTGGTTAATTACCACATATATTTTTTGGGGTTGGTCCACTTAAACCAACCTTTCTGGGCGCAGTCAGGAAACTTATAGCTGAGGTTTTAGGGGTAAGGATCCCATTGGATCGTCTTACCTACTTACTGAATGGACCAGTCAAAGGTCTATCTAAACAGGATTCCAAACTTAAGTTACATATTCTCACAGGGGCTAGGTGCCTAATCTCAGGTAGATGGTGTCAGACCACACCACCGAGCAGAGGGGATCTCTGTCAAAGGCTCACAGAAATACGGTGAATGGAGTTCCTAACAGCCCTGCTCCACGATAAACTGGATTTATTTGATAGAATCTGGTCTGCGTGGGATCTACACCAGCTTGTTGGTCCATCATGACCTGAACCCCTCCCTCCCTTCCCCCTTTGTCATCTCTTGTGTCTGTGTGTTCTGTGTTGTTTATCACTGATGAGGCTGGAATCTCTGACCTATGCTTAACAGTAGGTCTTTGAGCCTTGTTTTAGTTTACACTCTCAATGCTCTCCTTGTTTGGACTTGATTGGATATGTTCAATGCCTGATTCTTACGTGCAGGGCCGCCAATATGGCAGTACATGGGGTACTTTCCGTACAGGGGCCCGGGGCCAACTTGGAAACAAGGGGCCCGCCGCCAGCGGGCCCCTTTGTTTCATGTATCTGCCCGCCAGCACTCAGGGCCCGTCGCTTTACCGCTCGGGGCCCGCCGTGGCCCCATACTCATCGGGTCCCGCTGCGGCCTTTTACCGCTCGGGGTCCGCCGTGGCCCCATACTCCTCGAGCCCCGCTGCGGCCTTTTACCGCTCGGGGCCCGTACTCATCAAAGCCTGCCGCGGCCCCGTTAATGGTGAACAAGGCAGCGGCGCGGTGAAGTGTTTCCACCGCACCGCTGCTTCTCCTCGGCTGCACAGCCTAATAACTAATAGGCTGTGCAGCTGAGGAGCTTCCAGAGGAGCGTCTCTGCGCTAGTGACGTGATGACGTCACGCTGCCAGTGTAGAGAAAGACGCTCGGCCGGGACGGAGTAATGGTAAGTATTACTGTTTTTATTTTTATAAAACCTGCTGAGGGGGCCATCTATATACCGGCTTGGGGTCCATCTATATACCTGCTGGGGGCATCTATATACCTGTTGGGGCCATCTATATACCTGCTGGGGGCATCTATATACCTGCTGGGGCCATCTTTATACCTGCTGGGGGCATCTATATACCTGCTGAGGGGCCATCTATATACCTGCTGGGGCCATCTATATATCTGCTGAGGGGGCATCTATATATCTGCTGGGGCCATCTATATACCGGCTGGGGGCATCTATATATCTGCTGAGGGGGCATCTATAGACCTGCTGGGGGCATCTATATACCTGCTGGGGGCCATCTATATACCTGCTGAGGGGGCCATCTATATACCTGCTGAGGGGGTCATCTATATACCTGCTGAGGGGGCCATCTATATATCTGCTGGGGGCCCATCTATATACCTGCCTGCCTGGGGGCCCATCTATTTACCTGCCTGCATAGGGGACCATCTATATACCTGCCTTAATGAGGGGGCCTATACATGCCTGCCTGAGGGGAGCTCTAGCGCTACCTAACTGAGGGGACATATATACCTATAATTAGCTGTTGAAAACTGCTGATTGTAAGATGTGTATGTGGTAAATTCTGCAGAGACGAGTTGTGGCAAGAGAAGTCATCATGGCGGTCTGGGCCGAAAGGAAAAAAAAGGGGAAGACGACTACTTCCTGCGCTGGTACCAGGTGCAGTCGGTTGACACTGGAGCTCTGTTGGTGTTCCTGGATGAGACGTTAACTACGCTAGCGGCAAGACTTCCCGGAGTTTGTCCCAGCCATCCATCTCCCAGGAGCAGGTAAGAGGAACACACCATTCACTTCTTACACGGTACAGTAGTCAGATGAGGGGGGGACACCATTCACTTCTTACACTGTAGTCGGTGAGGGGGGGACACCATTCACTTCTTACACTGTGTCAGGATGAGGGGGGGACACCATTCACTTCTTACACGTAGTCAGGTGAAAGGGGGGGCACCATTCACTTCTTACACTGTAGTCAGGTGAGGGGGGGACACCATTCACTTCTTACACTGTAGTCAGGTGAGGGGGGGACACCATTCACTCTTACACTGTAGTCAGGTTTAGGGGGGACACCTCACTTCTTACACTGTAGTCAGGTGAGGGGGACACCATTTCCTTTTTACCGTGTCAGTGAGGGGGGAA
>JAODAL010047651.1:0-29706 GCA_025379985.1 Phyllomedusa bahiana | reverse complement strand
CAAGGCCCCGGGAAAAGAGTTATAAGTTCTGCCCTCTTTGTATAGGGTCCCGGCCCAACCCACAATTTGGTTTCCCCCCCAAAACCCAAAAAAAATTTTTTGGGAAAAGGTAAAAAAGGGGTTGGGAACTATGACACTTTGCCCTGGTGGGGTTGTGGGGCCTTACGGGCTTCGGGAAAAAATGGTTCTACACCCAAATTCAGAATTGTACAGGGGCCACCATCCCAAACCACTCCAGGGGCCCCACTTTAACTTTAAAGCCAACTTCTCTTTTGGGACAAAAAAAAAATTCATTGCAAACACCCCTCCAGGCAGCCAAAAACAAAATCCCCGCCAAGGTGGAAGAAAACAACCCCCCCCTCAGTATTAGAGGGGATTGGGAAAGGTAGCCTCACATACCGTATGGAAGAATTGATAGCACTTAGTCCTGAGGAAACCAAGAATTTCCTAATAAACGTGGAATCCCGGGGTTTTGTATAAGCCTCTTCTGATTTCCCAAAGGAGTTGGCGGGGGCCAAAATTGTGAGGGAGAACTTGGCCCTGGCGTTGAAGTTGGGGGGTTTTTGGTGACCCCCCCAAAAAAACCCCCATTTCCCTGTTTTACAACACTGTCCCCGGGAAACCCGGGTTCCCCTGAACCCAAACCCTACCTTACCCCCTTTCCCCCTTTCGAAAATTGTTACTTTTTTTTTTATTTTTTGTGGGGCTGTTTGGAAAAATTTCCTTTTCCCAGCCACGCAGGGGGTGCGGCCTGGCGGGTTTCCCAGTTTGATTCGCACAGTAGTTTTCCCCTCCGTTTCATTCCCAAAGGGTTTCTTTTTTTTTTTTGTTTTTAAATTACTTATCCGGGGTACTACCGGGTTATCGTTTAATTGCCCATTTCATAGGCCTAGGGTTACCTGTACTTTTTGCCCTTTTTAAAAAAAAATGCTAAAAAACTTTCCTTTTAAAAAAAATTTTTTCAAGAAATACTCTCCACTTCCTAAGAAATTTGTTGCCAGGCCCCTTATGGGGAAATTTTGCCTCCCCCCAAAAAGATTTCAAGGGGTTTTCCTAACTTCAACCCAGAAGGGCCTTTCCCTTTGAGGGAAAGTCCATAAAACCTTTGGTACAGTTTGGGTTCTTTTCTCAGCAAAATTTTGGGCAAGAAGTCTTCAGCCCGGGAAACCGGGGGTTAAAAGGGATATCAAATGCTAAATTTCAGCTGCCCCATTTTAAAAAAAAGTTCCCCCCCATGTTTTGCAAATAAAAAGCTTGTGTAAAAAAATTCCAACCCCTAATAATTTCTGTTTCTATCTCATCCATCCCTAACCATTTGCTCAGTTTTTTAAAGCCATCTCCTGGGGCACCTTTGACATACTTATCTCTCAGAATGGTGTATATATCAGCAATAGATTTACTCTGTGAACCTGTTCCTATAAAATTATCAAATGCCTCCCTACCCCTTTCCTTTCATGCATCTCGTAGCCTAGAAGTACGAATTTGTAGATATTGCAAAACCTATGAGCCTGGAAGACCAAATTTCCCTTTCGTTTCCTCGAAAGTCTTGAATCTGTTCTGTGTTGGGTGGAATAATTGGGTTATTGATGATATCCCTCCGTCTATCCATTTGTCAAACCATTTGTGATTTTTACCTGCTGGGAACTCCAAATGTTCCCAAATTGGTAGATATTTGGTAGGTCAACCCAAACCTTTGTCTCAGTTCCCTCCAGGTGGCTATGGAATCTCTTAAGTGGATGGAGTGTTTTGCCATTTCCGTGGTATGAGCTTGTCGTGTGTGCAATAAGCTAGTTAGTTTTTCACCTGCCAAGTTTTCCTCCAGCACCCAATCTGAATAATAAATAGTTTTATGGATCCAGTCTAGGATAAGTCTGGCTAGACAGGCTGCATTGTAACTTCTGAAATTTGGAAGGTTTAGTCCCACCTCAGATTTGTGTGATTATAATTTTGCCAGGGATATTCTTGGTTTGTTTCCTTTTGACAGGAAATTAGAGACTGTTCTATTAAATGTCTTAACACCTGTATGCTAAATTAAAATGGGTATTGTCTGGAGAGGGTACAGTAGATGGGCAAAGGGTATAATTTCGACAAGGTGAACTCTCCCTAACAGAGATAAAGGCAGATCCTGCCAACCCCGGATCTCCCTTTATATTTTATCAAAAAGTGGAGGATAATTTAAGCAAAGTGAAGATGGTACATTATCTATCTTTATTCCCAAGTATCTAAAATATTCTTTTGCTATTTTGATGCATGTTGCCTCAACCGCTGCCGCATCATTAGGTGTATTTCCCCCTATCCACAAGAGATCACGCTTATCACTGTTGATGTGATAGCCAGATAAGGTACCAAAGAGGCCCAATAGCTCCAGAACCTTATGCAGTGGTGCCCATGAACAGGAGTTTGTCGTCTGTGAAAGCAGTTATCTAGTTCTTTCCCTCCTATCCTGATTCCATGATATATATATAGGATTGTTCTACTGTGCACAATAAGGGTTCCAGTGTTAGGCTATGTTCACGCGGCTTATTTTGGGGTGTATTTCGCAGCGTACTGCGCTCTAATATGAGCGAAATGTGCCCCATAATTACGGTAATACATAGTTCTCATAGAAAACTATGGATTACACCTCCTCTCCCCGCTCGTACAATACGATTGTATTGTACACACGGAGAGGTAATTGACACGTCACTTACTTGCAGGGCTTACGCGGCGCGAGTAATGACAGTCTGTGGGGCCGGCGGGCCGCGGCCCCTCCTGCATCTCGGGGATACACGCCGATCAGCGCGACTCCCGAACACCCAGCGTAATTGCGGGACATACTTTACGCCCCACAATTAGGCCATGTGAACATACCCTTAGACTAAAAGGCAAAGGTGATAGTGGACACTCCTGCCTTGTGCCCTTCTCCAAGCTAAAAGTATCTGATCTACATCCTGGGGTGTAGATTGCTGCTCTTGGGTTTCTATATAGTGAGGAGATATAATTACAAATTTCCCCCTTTATCCTGAATTTATCAAGCACTATCTCCAGCCAGCTCCACCGTACGCTGTCAAAAGCTTTTTCCGTGTCTAATGATATTAAAGCTTTGGTGGACTTCGCTCCTTTTCATTTTATATGCATATCCATAGCTCCTATTACTTTTCTAGTGTTCATCACTGCTGCCCTACCCTTCACAAAGCCCACTTGCGCATGTCCTATCAGGCTAGGAAGGATTGGCCAATCTATTGGCCATTATTTTGGAGATAATTTTAATGTCTTGGTTAATGAGTGATATGGGTCTGTAAGATTCTGTCTTAGTTAGGTCCCTCCCCAGCTTTGGTAGTACTTTCATAAATGCCAAATTGGCCTTGTTTGGGATATTTTCACCCTCTAGCAGGGTTGAATAATTCTGAGCTAAGGTTGGAGACACCTGGTCCTGCAGAACTTTATAGAACTCTAAGGGGTATCCATCCGGTCCTGGTGCTTTTTCATTTCCCAGTGATTTTATCGTGCTTTGAACTTTTTCAGGCATTATTTGAGCGTTTAGGAACGCCCTTTGTTCTTCTGAAATCTTTGGTAGGCGACAACTACTTACAAATGCTGCCCCTCCCTCCCTAGAATCTTTCCCAGGGTCCTGATACAATTTTTTGTAGTAATTCTGTAAAAAGTGTATTGATCTCCCTCAGGTTTGTGGTGACTTTACCATCACTTGACCTCAGGGACGAGAGATACCTTTGTCCTTTATGAGCTTTTGCTAGCCTTGCTAATAACCTGCCTGATTTGCTTCCTAAGCAGAATAATTCCACCTCAAACTTTTCTGTAAAACCTCTCCCCGCTCTAACCAAACCTCAAACAGCCATCTCGCTTCTTCCCAGAGTTGTTTGTTTGAGAGTAAGGCATCTTTAACAACGGCTGTATATGCCTCTCATAGGGCCATACTGAACTCTACATATTTCCTTTGTGTGACCTTTATGTAGTGACAGACATGGCTGATTAACTGATCTCTTAGAACTACTTTGGCAGTTTCCCACAGCAACCGCGGGTTGTCGTTGTGTTCCGTGTTGTCAGCAAGAAATTCCAACCACCAGCCTCGGACCATTTCCCCGAAAGAATCATCACCTGAAGAGCAACAGGGAAGCGGCAAACATAATCTCGTCCCTTAGGGAAAGTGTCCACAAATTTTATCGCTATGGGAGCATGATCCGAGATGAGAATATCTCGAATATCTAAAACCTTGTCTATCAAATTGCAGGTAATCAGGAAGTTGTCTATGTGAGACTAGGATTGGTAAGCATTAGAAAACAAAGTACACTCTCTGCTATCTGTATGGGTCAGTCTCCAGACATCAGTGAGCCCAGTTAACTCCACAAAGTTTTTTTGACCAACATCATTTGACAGTCGATGTGTTGCAATATTTCGCTTTCGATCCTCTCTGGCCTAGTAACTGCATTCAGATCACTTCCTATAAGTGTCATGAGTGTTTGGTCCGAGAGAATGCGAATGCCTAATTTTTGGTAAAATTCTAATCCTTCCTTATTAGGGCTATATATATTATATATGCGGATTTCTCCCATTGGGCATTCCAAGTGGATTTTTGCCCACCTACACTCTTTGTCTGCTTCTGTTGAAATCATGTTATATGCTAAGGATTTTCTCAATAAGATTAGGACATTTTTTTATTGACTGCTGGGGATCCCCACACCTCACCCACCCAACTTTGGTGTCATTCTAAAGAAGCAATATGACCTCCTGATCTTTCATTGTCTCAGGCCTCCTGATGTGGACAAGGAAGGTATCTCTATGGAGACAGAAAAAATGCTGAGTTACCACGATAGTCCACATAGCATTACTTGCAGCAAAACACTGCCTATTATAGATGTGGATTAAACCCACTCTTCCGTCTTATGCTGGAGTCACGAGACAATTGGAGGACTACCTCATTGCTGATAGGTTGGAGTCAGAAAGACCTAAAGAGATGCATACCACCTGTTTTTTCAAACGCTGGAGAACATTTATTGAGCCCCACTATTCTGACATAGAAGTCAGAGTACTGATGCGAACATTTAAATATACAGCCTGGTACTGCAGAGATGGGATCAGCGGTTCACTGGGGAGGCTCCAGGTTTGAGATATCCTTGGCATCCGGGGGATAGCACACTAGATAGGGTATAACACTTTTATTTGCTGTAGGGCATTATTCTTATTCTTTGTTACCACATCAATAAATTCCCATTTCTATGGGAGTATGAGAGGGAGAAGACGCACACGCAAATTGTAGGTTTTATATATTTGGTCTGTCTATGTTTGGTTTGAGACTCTGTACATGATATTTCAATAGTTCGGGCACTGGCCTGAAGTGTCTAACTATGTCTTGACCTTTAACATGTCGGAGTCATGTTGTTATACATTGAAAAATGCAATAAAATATGTTTAAAAAAAAGCCCTTTACATTCCACGAAATTACTTTCATGTTTTAAATATACTGATTAAGAACAGGTGAGCAGCTGCTGTTTCTACAACCAATTCTGCCATCATCAGTTCCCTTATTTTCCCCAGGTGACCGGATATCACATCTACTTTCTGGCTTAAATTTAACAACTTCCTGAAAAATTACTTAGAATTCAGCATTAACATAAACATGAACAATATCAAACCTCCATTTTCTCATATCCCTGCTCTTTTGAAAACTTCTCCTTTTTCTGGCGTGCATATCTACTCAGGACATTGTCAGGATATGATTGCTCGCCCACACCGCCGCCAGAGTATGGATTAAAACCTTAATGTAAAAAAAAAAGGAAGAGTGAGCACGGCCCAAATATTTCAAATATTCTACTTATCAGTCTATTTGAGTCCCCAGGCTCCAAAGTCTTCAAGTTTTACTTCTTGTTTCACGGGGAGTCTGAGGATATCTTTGTTCCTTGGGTTTTGCACTCAGTGAGGAACCCCTGTCGGGTGCGGGGTTTAAAGAATGATGATCTTGAGGACGATGTGGTGAAGACGCATCTTCTACTGGCGATACTTCATTTAGAAGGTGGCGCAGTCCCTCTTCCGCCTGTTGGACTGTTTTAAAGGATTTAGCTGAGCTTTCAGGAAATACCACCCTCAGAATGGAAGGGTATTTTAACTGGAATTTAATTTTTTTGGGCATATTGGGTGGAGCACAATTTGATAAAAGCCTTCCTTTTAAGTGAGACTAAAATGGCATAGTCATTGAAGATTAAAATGTTTGACCCTTCATATTTTAGAGGTTTCTGGTGTCTTTTGAAACTATGAATAATATTTTCCTTGTCTTTATAGTCCAGAAACTTGATGATCACCTGCCTCGGGAACTGGGGACAACTGTCTGTGCTGTTCGGTTTGGTTATTCTGTTCAGGAACTACTCTATGAGCCCTTTGAACTCCGCATGTCATGTCCACATTCAGTGCAGCGGGCTGTTTTGCATATTTTCCGCAGTTGGCTGGCAGGTATTTTTCCGGCAGACCTATAATCCGTAGATTATTTCTGTGCGAGCGGTTCTCTAAGTCTTCCAACTTATTAGTTATTTGCTTGTTTTCTTCCGTTTGGTCATTGATGGGCGTGTGTAGATCAGAGACTTCACCCTCTGTTATAGATAGTCTCGGTTCAATTTCGTCCTGTCACTCTCCTTGCTTAGTAACTTCTGTCTGTACGTTTTGCATTGTGGCCAGCACTTTGTTTGAGAGCGTTTCTTGTATTACAGGCAATATGTTCTTGGCCACTGCAGTGGCGAGTTTTTTGTAGTTAATTTTAATTTGGGTGGGGACATTGTCACAATCCTGAGATTCTTCCTCTGAGGTGCCTATTTACTCTAGCTCCGACTTCGCTTTGTTGGCGGCTCCTTTCTCTTTTCTGGTGATAGGTGCCATTTTGTATCCCTTATGTCCTAAGGGTTTTAGTTTCAGTCTCTGCAATGATGATAACAGCACAGGGAGTAACAGTCCAGCCCTCATACCCGCAGCTGAGTAGTTATTTTATGCTTGCAACTTCTGTTGAGCCTGCTTATCAGCTCCCTATCGCAAATTACACATTTACTAGATAGAGGTCTGTGTTACATGCTTTCCTCTTTCTTAATCTGGGTAAGGGCAACCTTGCCCACTGATTGGCAGCTTGTAAAGCGGCTCCCTTTTTTATTTTTTGTGATATAGCTAGTCCTCCTCAGGTGTCCTCACATGCTTTATAACATGAGCCAATCCCTTGGAATGAGTGGCTAATTAAGATGGCCGCTGGGAGCGTTATTTGGCACCCTTTTGGTTCCTCTTTCCCTCCTCCTGTTTCTCTCCCCTCTCCTCCGTGGCTTTGCTGTGATGTGACCACCCGCCACTAGCCTTCCTCGGCTAGGCTGTTACTTCGTGGGTGGCTTTGGGCATCCACCAGGGGCCTCGCATCCATACTGCTGCCTCCTACTACCTTCCCGCTCATGCGCGGCAGGAAAGACAGCGTGCCGTTACTGGCCTCTATATCGGGTAATAGCTTGGGGCTCTTCTCTCTGCTCCATCTTGAGTACTCCGACACCTCCATATCACTGCCGCCGTCTCCTCTGCTCTGATCAGCTGCTCCCTGGTGTTGTGTGTGCCGGTTAAAGTACAGATTAGGTGATGATGTCATGCTCCTACATCGTCAGTGCCAGGACCGGAAGTAACTCCAAACTATCTACCAATCTCACCCTTGATCCTTCACAACTTCTATTCCACAATCTACCTCAATCCGCGTCTGACCAGTCTGTGGTACATACCCTGCTGTTGTCGGCCATAGAAGCCTTGTTGACTAAATGGTTAGATGCATCTGTGCCATCCATCCAAGAAGTTATTCTCTTAGTCACTTTCTGGACATGGATAAGATTGAAAGTATCAGGACAAGACTACAGACGGAAGGGTTATTTAAGAAATGGGGCAACTTCATTTGCAAATTTTACCGTAAACTAGTAATAGACCAAATCATGAAAACTTACCTGTCTACTTCTTGGTATCTCTTCTCTCGGCTGGCTGGGGATTTGGCCCGGCCTGAAGTTAAAGTTCAGCATGCCGACTCTATCCCTGTCGGACATCGTTCACTTTCCGGTCCCAGTGGGAGGTGATCCTTGGCAGGTGTGTGGCACCATGCGTAGACTTCTGTCATCCCCACAAGTGGTTTAATCTGTTGTATGCCTTTTTGTTTACCCGCCTCTATGTTTCTGTCTTTTGTATGTGCGCAATTAGGTTGTAGGGTCATCAGTTAAGAGGTCCAAAACCAAAAACAGGCCTTCTTGCATTTGGAGGCCTCTGACACTTTTGGATGTAGGTTAACTCACCATAATACGAGACTGGCACCCTACGTTTAGTTGACTGCTATGGTTAATCTGTTAAGCTCAGAGTCTGAACCTTATTTCTTTTTTTTCCGGCCATTCCTTTCTTTTTCTATGCTTTTGGTTATTACTATATATTTGTGTGTAACGGTATCTTTTGAGCTGCCCTTTTTGTCTCTAATCTTGATGGTTATTGCATTACTCCATGTAGCTCCAGACAAGTGTAACTATTGTATCTTGGATGTGCTCTTTTAGGGCCATCTTCTCTTTGATACTTTTATATGTTCATATGTAAAAATAAACTCAAAAAAGATATTTTTTAGGAAAAAAAAGGTAGAGGTCTTTTTTGTAGTAAACAAAATTCCAGCTTGGGTCCAGATAGGTGCAAAAGGTAAAAATACACTTTATTTCTTGTTACATATTAAAAGCATGCGATAAATACCCAAAATACTACGAATAACGCTAACGTGTTTCGGAAGTTGTTTCCTTAATCATAGCGTGTTGTTCACAATCAGCATCACCGATTTATAAGCATGTGTCCGGTCACGTGAACAGAAAGCAAAAGGAGTTAACCTCTTCCTCTCCACGTTACAGACAAACATTAAAATTTCACATTGTTAAAAACAAAAACAATCGAAGTAAACATTAGTATTGGTAATAAACATCATGTCTCTTATTCAAACCTTCGGGGTAACGTGATCTCAATTGGTAAATCCACCATGTTTCTCTATTCAATACCTTTTTACGATGGTCACCATCTCTCATAGGTTTAAACACCCTTTCAATACCTGAAAATATAAAGCCTGTAGTATTGCCATTGTGTCCATCTATAAAATGTTTAGAAGCCATTGCAATACCGGTTGCAATACTCACGGCAGACAAAAACGTTTTTGTGACCTGCATATGATTACATGATATGCAGCATGAATGACTGCATTTGTAAGAACCTTTTTGTACAAGCCAACTAGATGTTCTGTTCCGACAAATATAAACTAGGAGACAATAGTGTGCCTAACGTCCTACCCTTTTTAGAAACAAATAAAACTCCTTCCTCCAAAAGTCTTCTCATATTGTGTTGTGTATAGAGAACAGGTAAGTTTTTCTTAATTATAGAAACAATTTCTTTATACTGGGGGCTGTACTGAGTAGAGAACACTATTTTATTAGATGTATTCTCACTTCTTCTAGATGTACTCAATAAATTTTCCCATGACAAATTGGCAACTCTATTTTTTGCCCTATTAATACTCCAACATGGATAACCCCTTTTACTTAGTCTGTCACAAACGTCTTTCTCATATGCTTAATCCTGGTCAGCTCTCCAACCGGAAGATTTTTTATGACATGTGATGGATGGCATGAATTAGCCTGCAAAATAGAATTTTTGGCTATTGGATTATGGTAAGGTAAGGTATCAACTACACTTTGGACATTTCCCACAAGGGTAATGTCCAGAAGATTAGCTTGAGTTTTATGCCATACAAAGGTAAACTGTAAATTGATGTCATTTTGATTAATATACTGACCAACATTTTTGGCTTCTGACTCTGTACCCCCCCACACCTGGAGGAGGTCGTGTATATAACGACCATATCAGCTGATGTGGGGGAGGTAGGGACAGTCAGTAGAAAAAAGAAACCTTTCCTCCTATACCGACATAAAAATGTTGGCTAGTGAGGGGGAAAATTTAACCCCCATCGATGAACCTTGGCACTGCAAAAAAAACTCCCTATCAAAACAAAAATAATTATGTTTTAACAAAAAATCCACTGACATAACTACAAATTCATTTTGTTCCTTAGTGTGTGGACTAAACCGAGTCAAATGTGATTCCAAATATGTTAATGCTTGGTCATGTGGTATGGAGGGTATAACCCCACAACATCACATAATACCCATGAAAAATCTTTATTCCAAGGAGCATAAGACATAGTAGCGATCAGACTTTTAGAGTCCTTGATTAAACCAGGGAGGTTAGAAACTAATGGTTGTAAGATATCATCTATCCAAGCCCCTATTGGCTCACCTAATGCAACAATTGGTCTAAGTGGAGGAGGAAATGTGTTTTTATGCACTTTGGGAAATGAATGGAAAATAGGGGTAACTGCACTCAACAAATAATTTTTCAACTAAAGATGTAGGAATGGCGCCCATAGTCACACCTTCCTGTAATAATTTCTGTAATTTATTTTTGAACAAATACGTAGGGTCAAAGGCTAAGGGGCGATAAGTACTAGTATCCTGTAGTAGCATAAAATTCAATTTCCGGTATAAACCTGCATTAAGTACAACTATTGTTCCCTCTTTATCCGCTGGACGAATCAATAAATCAACATTGTTTTGAAGTTCTGATATAGCTATTTGTTCAGACCTAGAAATATTGGATTTAAAAGGTAAAGATTTAACTCTATCCTGTAGTAATAAGAGGTCACGTTCTACATTCTCTTGAAAAAGGTCAAGACCTACAGGGTGAGAGTTAATAGGGTAAAAATTACTCCTTTTTATTGTACTAGATGGACAAGAGACTGGTTCTGAAATTGTACTTTCACTCTGTAAGTTACGCAATAACACAATATTACATGTGTCCTGAAAGAATAATATGAATTATCCACACTGTTAGTTCTTATTTCACTTATATTATCACTACTATCGTCAGGTTCAATGTTAGAAAAATGGTTTTTTAAAGTTATATTTTGTGCAAATAAAAATTTCTGGTGGGAACAAACCCTAGACCTTGGGACAATAACGATAGTTGTGTATCTGTCAAAATATAACTGGATAAATTAATCACTGGCAAATCTACAGTCTGCGTTTGCTTGTCTGGTACGTTTTTTGAAGATGTGTTCACACTCTGATTAGTCTTTCTAGTTGTTGTCCGTTTATCTAGAACATCTGATAAAGAAGTGTCTGAACATTCTTCAGACACTGAAGTACCAGAAGCTTCTGTTGAAGTGTCCAATCCTGGAAAAGAAACGGCATGTTTTTTTATTCATCCACTGATATCTACGATAACGCTGGTTCTTCATTATAGAGTGAGGGGTGGAAACACTACGATGCCACGTATAGATTTTATCATTGTCGTAGTCCAAAACATTTCTCTCGAATTTTCATTTTTTATATGCAATTATGGAATCTTACAATTTTTGTGCATTTTTAAGCAACTTTTCCTGTAGCTCCTTATATCTGGTTGTAGACTCCAACGGACGTAAGTTCTCTTTCAATTCCGTTATCTCACGATTGATAGTTTTTCTCATAACGTCCTCATTTCTAATCAGAAGCTCCATCAATTTAAATGAACAGTCACTCAATATTGAGTTCCACTCCTCAGTAAACTCTTTAGTAAAGGAGTTAGTAGGGAACTTCTTGATACGCAAGCCACGTGGTATCATTTTTCTATCAACATAGTTACATAGAGTAGTCTGGTCCCACCAAAGACGCAGCTCTTTACACGTGAGGCGTTCAAGTTTCGTCATGGAACTAATCAGATCTTTATCATCCATCTGACTGGTGCCGGCATTGCAACGAGTGAAAATATCAGTGGCTTTTCTGAGCCTGGCTGAAAACATAGGCTCAGGATCATCTATAACAAGAATTGTCACAGGTAACTGAGACATGATATGAGCATGCTTTTAAATATGGCAACAAATGTTTGGTATTCAATCTCCACATGTAACATCCAATAAAGTCCTGTTAATCAACAATGTGTCAAACACCGTAAGGGGAAGAAGACCAAGGTAGCCCTGCCAACAGCTGGCAAGACCCAGGAGTGGGGAGCGGCATTCCATTACCAGAGGACTCAGTCAGTGCTGGGAGCTGTGAGTAACGGTTGGCAAGAACATCTAGCCCTGACTTACACTCTGGCTGCAGTCCGCACTTACTACAGCGATACCCTTGTCTCCCGACACCCGATCTACTGCCTCCCATCACCGGGGTTGTCTTCCAAAGAAGTCTCTGAACACCATATTAGCTGAGACATACATATTCCTGGCACAGCAGAACTCATGCAAACAGCAGCTCAGCTGAAAGAGACTCCTTAGTACATCCTCCTGTCATAACCAGCTTATTGCAGAGATCCCGGGCAATGGATTGGCCTTTCTGTGACGTAACATCAGCTCCAAATAACTCCCACTGCTTAACCAACTACTTCAGCACTTTGATGGGCAAAGATTTACTTATCCCAACTCCAACTTCTACCCAAAACCAGAGAACAGACCACAAATCATCTCCCACTTTGGTCCGAACAACCCCGATCAAATGACTGAATGGCCGGTTATATCCTTCTTGAATCTTCTTCTGAGGGTTAATTGGATTTAGCCTAAAGCTTCTGTGTTACCTTCCTCTTTCTCGCAGGATCCTGCCTTGAACATCCCCCACCCTATACTCCCACTGGATTGGGAACCTGTGTCAGATGTTATTACAGTGACAGTTGTGCATTTCTTGTAGCTGTACCTTTTCTTCCTGTTCTCTGTTTCTGAGTCGTCTGCTATGTAGTAGTAACTCTGTGCCTTCATCAATCAAATACTATTTCGGTTTTGCATTACTTCAACCTAATCAGTCTGATGACCACACATGGGGATCAAGATTACGGGCGACAGGTCAGGAAAGAGGTGCCGCCACGCCAGTTATCAGGTACATTGAATGCGTCTGAATTGAGGAACATGTCAAAAATCTGGCATGTGATCTACCTTGTACCTAACATATTTGAGGCACCTAAGTTAGGCACATTGCATACAATTGCCAGCATATTTGATGAGTGTAATTTAGGCACATTGAAATGTGTTGCGCCTGGCGTGAAATGCGTCTAGTTCTGGTGTACGACAATTCATTTACATTGAGAATAGGGCAGCAACAGTTTTTGGTGCAAAATACACCCAAAAAATGGCACTCTGTTCTAGGTTTCTGTGTCGCTGGTAATGGCATTACAGGGCTCATTTACCTAGTTCAGCCATAAGATCTCACTGTTCCTGTTTACTGTTAATCAGGCTGAAGTTGGTTAGATAGATTGAGTGCAATGACTGTGAAGTCGTGGACAACCACCAAGGCTATGTGGAGCAATGCTGGAGAGGATCAAAAACAGGAAATACACCAGTGTTGGGAGCTCAGTCAATCGGCTTTATTTGGTGAACGTTAACTGTGAGAGATATGTGGAAGTAAGACTCAAAGTATATAGGTGTGTAACATTAGATATATAATAATAGTAGTGTGGAGGAGAGTGGTATCCGGGGCTGGAGGGGAGAGGTGGAGTGATACGTCTCAATTCTATTGTGTCCCAGCAGGTATGTTAGATGATTGCACGGTCACTGGGAATATCTGGACTGTAATGAGTTGTGAGTGAGATGAAGTTCATACCAAGTAACAGAGCAAATTCCTGGCCTATTGGGCATTGGACTTGGGCTAGAGCAGAGGGTAGAGCAAGGACATTAGGCCAGAAGGCACATAGTAATGGGCAAGATGTGTGGAATAGAGATCCATGATTACCACACGATCTCCAGCAGTAGGGAGAAGTATTTGGGTGAATTTTACTAAGATGAGCAGGGGTATAGTACCACCGAGCCAAAAGCTTTAGGTGTTGTTACATAAAACTGGTAAAACCCATAAAGCCAGTATGTGGGTTATTTCCATTGTGATTCAGAAAAATAATTATTCAAGTCTTTCTCCAAAATTAGTTTGTTAACCATTTGGTGAGATTATTATGTAAAATACTTGTTCCTTTATGATCTCTCAGGAGAGAGTCTTTTTAGATATTTAAAACAGGAGTCAGAATCTCAAATTTCCTTTCAAGATTCTCTTTCAGAAAATGAGTTACTTGTAGAAATCTAAAGTGATCAGACAATGGAATTGTATATTTCTCAACCAATTTGTGGAAAGGGATTAATTCCAGACCCTGGTAGAGGTCCTCAGTGGAAGCAATGCCTAATGTCACCCATTGAGTCAAATGTTAGGGATGCTTCTGGACAAAGCTAGAAGAGGGATGGAAAGTGATAAAGAAGGGATACCAGGGAAGTTAGTAGGAGTTAGCTCTCTCCAGTATTGGAGTGTGACTTGCACAGGAGGTGAGCCACCAGTGGCATAGGGTTAACGACACAGGGCCAGAGAAAGGGATGAGATCAAGATTATTCTTATAGAGTCTAAAGGCCACAGATAGTTGGTCAGATGACCTATAGACACTGAATTCAAGCCACAGTCACTGTGAAGACTATAAAACATGGTGCAAGCAGAATGGTTTGGGGATGTCTCTCATACGCTGGAGTTGGGCCCATTTATCGCATACCAGGCACCATGGACCAGTTTGAATATATAGAAATACCAGAAGTCATGTTGCCTTATACATGCCCTTGAAATGGGTGTGTCAACAGGACAATGACCCCAAACACACCAGCGAGTGGGCAACATCCTGGTTTCATACCAACAAGATTGATGTAATAAAGTGGCCGCCTATTTCCCGACCCTTAATCCGATTCAAAACTTGTGGAGTTGGTGTCCTTGGTCCCTGTATATCGACTCTTCTAAATTTAAGGCCTTGCTTGCTTCTGAGCCCTAGAGAGGATCCAGTTTAGGGTAGGGGCTCTTGGTGACGAGGCTGAGGGAACCTCATTTTCTTTTCCCCTCTCTTATTTGACCTTGTAGGTGTCCCGTCCCGGGATCCGTGTAGCCCAACTCGAGCACCCCTCTCCCCCCGTCCCCCCTCTTTGTTTTATAACCAGATTAATACTGATTTTAGTCATAATGCCTTTTCTTAGGTGTCTATTTCCAGTGCTCCCAGTGCCTTTGTGTATATGGAAATAAATGCTACTATGTGGATTGAGCATTTTCTCATTTATTTGTAACGCACTGCTATTATTTTGCACATATGTGAATTATTAACAATTGTTGTTTAAACTTACACTAACCACCAGACCTAATGTGCTCATGTTCTGTACATTATTATAGAACTTACACACTGTTATTGTCTGGTTAATATCTATGAACAATCTAAGGCGTTGGAACATCAAAGGTTTGCTTTAATAATAAAACATTTTCCACATTCTGTGTGACTTCTCTCAACAAATTTTTTGTACATTTCTCTCTTATGGAACATTACACTTTCCCTCTTGTATGGACATTTTTTTTTTCTTATTAACAAGCTTTATTGAAAACAATAGGGTTACAGAAACAGAGGCAATAAAATATCTAGACATCAAGATATACCAAAGTTTGAGTACAGATTAAAGTATTACATCAAAGCATGTTACATGGGATACCATAAATCAGATCAAGACAATAACAATAACTCAAGTCGCTCTATCCATTTGTATATGCAACAACTCAACAGTATATATTGTGTACTTTAACGCTCTCCAAACCTTATTCTTAACAAATAACTAGAACATATATCAAACAAACAATGTCGGTGGTAAGCGTGGTCATGTGTGAATTTTATTATGTGTGATAATACTTAATTAACCAGATTCAGATCATAAAAAAGGCTTCTCCCTTGTGTGAATTTTCTTGTGCGTTACGCACAAGATGTGATTTATTTGTAAAAGATTTCCCACATTCTGAACAAGAAAAAGGCTTCTCATCTGTGTGAATTCTCTCATGTCTAACAAGTTCTGCTTTAAGTCTAAAACATTTCCCACATTCTGAACAAGAAAAAGGCTTCTCTCCTGTGTGAATTCTCTCATGTGTAATGAGATATCTTTTCTGTTTAAAAGATTTCCCACATTCTGAACATGAAAAAGGCTTCTCTCCTGAGTGAATTCTCTCATGTTCATCACAACCTGACTTACGGGTAAAGCATTTTCCACATTCTGAACATGAATATGGCTCCTCCTCTGTGTGAACTCTGAGTAACAAGACTTGAGTGTTTTGTAAACATTTTACCACATTGACCACATGGAAATCTTTCTCCCTCTTTTTGGCTTGTATTTGTTGTAACCATCTGTGGGGCAGGAAAAGCTTCCTCATCATTGCTGGGATTACAATTCAGGTCTCTACTTGTAACCATCTGTGGTGGATCAGGAGAAGGTACCTCATGACTGGGGGGATTATCCGACAGGTCTGTTCTGTGCAGTCCTGGATGAACATTCAGGGTATTGTGGTTTGCTCCTAAAGAGTGCTGCATGTTATCTTTTTGTACTTTATAACTTAGGGAGGACATGCAGTTTCCTTCAGAGATTTCACGGAATTGTTCTGTTAAAATTAAAAATATTTTTATGATTATTTTTTCACTGACTCACAGGCCGTTTTGCTCTCTGTCGCTTAAGGCTGTGGGTGGTCCTACTCTGACAGAGCAGGAGGTTATCTCTAACAAGATTACAGATAAAAAGATGCTTTTCAGTCCTCACAGGACATGTACCTTTTGTTTACTGCAGCTAATCTTATTAAATATAATTAGTTCACTCAGAGATCACTTCCTGGGGTGACATCACTCCCAGCTCTCTGCTCTGTCAGCTAATTAGATAATAGACATCCTTCTGGTACACAGGTTACCAGGGAAACCTGTGTGCACTCAGATTGCTGATAAAATTTCTCTTATCTCATGACTAAAGTAAAATCTATTGACCAATGCATGTAGCAGAGTGATGTGACTGTACCTCTGCCAATCCTATTGTGTACAGGGCCCTGGAGCAGACAGATGTCACTGCACCTCTGCTAACCCTACTTTGTACGGGGCCCCGGAGCAGACGGATTTCACTCTACCTATGCTAACCCTACTGCGTATGGGGAACCAGAGTAGGCGGACGTCACTGCACCTTTGCTAGCCCTACTGTGTATGGGGCCCCGTAGCAGACGGATGTCCCTGCACTTCTGCTAACCCTACTGCAGATGGGGCCCTGGAGCGGACAGATGTCACCACAGCTCTACTAACCAAGCTGCATCAGCAGAACAAGCTTAAGTTTTCCTGGCAGTATTGAAATTGATCCTCTGTTGATGAGCAAATGGTTGTTTTCTCCGATGAGTCACGTTTTATGCTTCATGCAATGGCTGGATGTCAGTGTGTCAGAGAATAAACACCCTGCAACCATTGCTGGAAGAACACAAACGGGGTGGCAGCTTTATGGTCTGGGGAAGGTTTGCTGGGCATTCTCTGGGCTGCTCATCCATGTGGAAGGTGTTATCACCTAATCTGGGTATGAAGACATCCTTGGAGATCCCATATACCCATACATGCTTATTGTCTTTGCTGGGGAGGATAACTGGGATCTTCCAGCAAGACAATGCAACATGTCACATGGCTAAAAATGTCCAACATTCATTGAAAGAGACTTCCAAGCACTACCCTGACCCTTAATTCTACATATGTGGGGGGCCCCTGGATGGGGGTGTTGGCTCTATGGACCCTCCAGCAGCTGTGGAATGCAGTCTGCGCCAGATAGCTGTGACAACCAGTCTGCGCCAGATCGCTGCTGTCTGTGCTGCACACAACGGTCTCGCTGGAGATAATGATGGGGCTTCACTGTGTGTATTTCTCATTACTTTCACTCCTTACAGTGAGAACCTGCCTGTGTGACTGCAGCCTTATAAATCCTTATATAACGCGTAATTATCAGTGAACACAGTCCAGGATTCTGCTCTACACTCAAATCATCACTTTTTTTCCATAAGCCTGGACTTGATAAGATTCTGAGACGCACAACCTTGTCTGACAATCAGGTCTGTTCCCTTGCCCACACATTTTGGCCCTTCAATACCAATGGGGCAGCACTTTAATACAAGTGCACATTAGGGATGAGCGATTAAATAGACAAAAGTTAAAATTGGCATGATTATCACGTTAATCAAGGTTTCACGATGATCCAATTATTTTCCTTAAAGGGGTTTTCCCCACCAGAAAAGTCGGGGGTGGGGAATGCCTAGAAATAAAAATTTTTAGCACTTTCCAAATTTGCTTTCATTAAAAAATGAAGGTGCCACAGCTGCAACCTTTTTTCCCTTTTATAAATTGGTCAGCGGGTTGTCATTGGACCGACCTGTTCTAACCCTCCTCCTCCCGGGCCGCGTTTGCTTTGTTCTTATCTCTTCCTCTCACCCCCCCTGGGGAACAAGCACGCCGCACACAGCCTGACGGGCGCGTAGCTTCCCTCCCGGCCCACGCTGCCCCTCTATTCCCCCCCCCCCCCCTCCTTTTTTCACTTGCTTGTGGGGGGGCTAGCTCTTCTCCTAATCCCCCGTCATCCTAAAACCTCACAACGCAGGAGCCGACCTTTTGCCGTGTCTGCCTTTTTCTTTCCTTACCTCATTGTAAACTAACTCTGTCCGGGTCAACATTTTCTCCTGCAAATTTTCCTCCCTGTCCAAAAAATAAAGACAAAACAGGTTTTGCTGTCATGAACTTTGGGTACAGAGTTGACACCCTTTACTTGGATTTATCCCCAATTGTCATGACAAACAAGCGCTATCACCCAAGAAAAGATGTCAACTCTATCACCCAACGTTACTGCAGCAAACACCTGTTATTTCTCTTAGTGTTTTTTCACACAAATTCATTGAAAACACAGTTTTTTTTTTTTTTGTGGGGTTGGGCCCCATTTACGAAAAACAGCAAGATCTTTCCAACTACACACAAATTTAACCCAAGTCAAATCTCGCTTTCTGCACTTTTACTCTCGTAAATAACAAAATCAGACCGAATAGGGTGACACTTTATTTTATTTTTTACTCAATTGTCCACAGGCAAGAACTATTATGTCGCCTTTGATATTTACACCCAAATGCACTTACGTAAGCAGAGAGTTTACTTGAAAACTGACATTTGCCTGAATTCCGAAAATCTTGCTTTTTTCAGTACATGGGGTCAAAACCACTACAAAAGGATAAAAAAATGCTTTCTTTCAGAGCGCCAAGATTCTGCTTGGGTGTCACGGATTTGCTGTAAGTCAGACCGAATAGTGTTTTCATCTTTATTTGTTTTTTCACTTAATTGCCTGGCCCCTACCCCCTACCCCTAACCCTACCCCACCCACCCCTAACTCACCCCAAAACCCCAACCCTCCCCTGCCCACCCCAACCCCAGCCCCAACCCTACCCTAACCCTTCCCTAACCCTAGCCCTAACCCTAACCCTAGCCCAAACCCCCAAACCCTAACCCTAAACCAATCTCTAACCCTACCCCCCAAACCCCCAAACCCCAAACCCCCAAACCCTAACTAAAACCTCAAACCCAAAACCCTTTACCTCAAAACCCTAACCCTAGTTTCTTGTTGGGTTTAGCCAATTGAAGGGGACCCACCCCACTCTTACTGTCCAGAAGGGGAGGGGGTTTTTAAATTTTTTAGATGCAGTTTGCGGGCCTTGCAATCGCCCCCAATAAAAATGGAACACAAGTAAAGACAACGACTAAAACCACAAAAGCAGTTTTGGTGCCCGAGAGCACAACAAACGAGCTTTATTTCCGATTACAAGTTTTTATACTTTTTGGGATTTGCTCACTTCACCCAAAGTAAGGTGAAAATAATTTTAAACTATTTTTCCTTATTCTCTTTTCAAAGCGATTTAAAATTTCAGTTTTCTTTTGACCGAATACTGCCCCTGGGGTTTAGCAAACACAACACATTTTTTCGGGGCCCCTTTGAAGTGGGTTTAAACCATACACAGTTTGTCCCTTTTTCCACTAAATTTTGGGAGTTAACTTTTCCCTGAAACCCTTTAAACCAGTCCCCCCTTTGAACCTTCATAGCCGAGTCGGGTCCTCATCCAAGGGGGGAAAACCCTTGAATTTTTTAAAGGTGTTCCCCCGGGCCCGAACGGGGGTTGCCCGAAATGATTTCGTTAAAACAAATCCCTTAATATTCCTCCAGCATCCAAAAGAAAGAAAAATCCGCAAAACAAAATTTTTCAATGGGAAATCACAGATGGAGTTACATAAGAGAAATAAAAAATAAACAGGTTTTATTTCCCAAAAACAAAAAAGTCACCCCCGCAGAAAACCTTTCATTTTGGGGTTTCTTCTCACAATTAACACAAAATTTTTTGAAAAACGGGCAAACATAAACATTTTAAACCCCCCAAAATATACTGCTAGTAAAAAAAAGGAATGATTTTTTTTCCCAAAACCTCTTATATTTAAAATGAAAGAAAATTATTTCTTTCATTGTTCCTGGATAGCTAAAAATTTATTTGGAATACTGCACAGTGAAGGAGATCTCCCAAAACCAGCATTCATAACGTTTGGGTATCTGTTTAATGCACTGTGATGTAAAAAATTAGTTTAATTTTCCATCGGGTTTCATCATTTTTTCAGCCTTTTCCCCCCCTCCACAAAGGGAAAAATTAACCGAAGACTCCACGGCATCCTTTCTCTTTTTGTTTTAAAAAACCTTCTTACAATACGGGCGTGAACCCATTTGGGGTTTTTCCCCTTTCCATTTAAAAACCGAAGAACAAGAATTTAGAAAAAACTTGGAAGGGACCTTCAAACCTTTGACTAAAGGTTCCTCGGACATTTTTTCTTTCCCTTACATGGGTCCTCCTGGTTGCAGATCATTTATACCCTTGTCTGCATCCGGGCGGGAAGGGAAGAAAAATTAACAAATTTAAAGCACCTTTTTTCAAATTTTTTTGAAAGGGCCTTTGCACAATAAAAGCAGTAAAATCAAAATTACACTTTTGAATAAATGGGGTACCCCAGCCCTTTTAAAAATTTTTTTAAAAAAAAGGGCCATATCGAAAAAAAACTTGCCCCTTTTAGTGTTTTTTTTTTTTTTTTTTTTTTTTCTACATTTGGCTTTGCTTTGGCTTTGCAATGGGGTGGGCTTGGGCCCAAACCCGAGAACACCCCTATGCAGTCTAATGCATACCATAGGCCCCCAACCTTTGGAAGTTTGTATGTAGTCTTTTTGGACTCACTAAAAGGGGAAAACAAGGTTTTGGGGGGTAAGCTTGACAGGGGTCTTAGCCACCTGCCCGGGATTATTTTAAAAGCCCCGTCGGGAAAGGAAAGAGAACCCTTTAGGCCGTATTTGGAAAAAAACCAGGAGCTACCCAAACTGTTTTTTTAAACTATTTTTATCATGGCATTTTTTTCCCAAAAAGATGGGCAGGGCTAAGGGCAGCCATCAGGGGAAACCAAAGCTCGGGGAGGCAGACCCCGCCCCTCCCCCCATAGCCCGGGGCTTAGGCGGCCCCCCTGCTTCACCCAGGGGTTTCCTCCCCTTCCCTTGAGCCTGATTCTGGAATGTCTTCAGAAGCCCTGTGGCGTTTTCGGGGGCACTTTTTTCCTTGTGCAAGGGCAAAGTGTTTCTTGTCCCTTTCCCGGGTGCCTTTTCTACTGCCTAAACTCCCCTTTTCCTTTCCCCAAAGGGTCCCTTTCCCTGCTGCGATAAAATTCCGGCCTCCTTTTGGGGAACCAAAATAAATGAGCCACCCCAAAAAGGGAAAGGAGAAGTCTTTTTAAAAATTTTCCCCCCCTTTCCCCTCTGCCATTGCAAAAGCCTCGGGGGAGCGCAGTAAATTTCATTTTCCCCGGGCTGAGACGTAGGGGGCAAGGGCCTGCTTTGACTGCCCCATTTGGGGTCACAATACATACCCTGTACAGAGGGGAGGATCCACAGCTAAAATGAAAAACCTCCCTTTTCCTGCACCTTTTTTTTGGGAGGAAGTAGGGGTAAAGGGGAGAGGGACAGTACCTCCCCAAAATTTTTTTTTTCCCCCCCCCCTGTTGAATTTCTGTTTCCCTAATTTTGGGATAAAAAGTAGCTGGATTCAACCCAGTGCAAAAAATTTTGGGAACATCGGGAAGGGAAACCTGAATCGAAATTTGTCTGACCAAAGAAAGGGTTTTTGGGTTTGGGACCGGGTTCAAAATACCAACAAAACTGTGGAGGGGGAAATATGCCCAAGGGGTTGTCTAACACATTTCAAAAGCTTTTAAACCTCCCCAAATTCCGCAACAGCCGCAAACCACGAACACAAGAGGGAGCTCCTTGCACTACGGGATCGAGTTTCCCGGGGAATAGTATGCAAAAAGGCCTTTTCCGGGCCCCGGCTCCGGCATGAGAACTCCTGTAGCAGGGCCTAACCTTTCATGGGAAAAGGGGTAAAGGGGTAGTTCAAATTTTAGGGAACCTACTTATATTAGGTTTTTCCAAAAAATTGGTGGCTGACATTGCCTTCCTGGGTGCCTTGGCTTCCTTTAAGTCAGCCCCCAATACCCTTTGCTTTTTAGAAGTCGGGTACGGGCATCCAAGTACCCAATTAGGGACCCTTTTCCCTTTAATCTAAAATTTTTAAAGTCAGTCCCTAGGCCCGGGCCCGAAGGCCCAAAAAAACATTCCTGGGGGCCCATTTGGGGTCAGTCAAAATTTTTTTCAGCCCAAGGTCTTCCATTTTAAGGAAAAAAACTTGACACTTTTTGTGGGTTCCCCGGTGGAAATTTCCCCTGTAACCCCACGTTCAACCTGTTTTTCCCGACACCAGCATGAGGTTTTTGCCCTAAAGGGGGAAACCCCCGAATTTCCCAGAACTGGGGCCAAACTCCCCCCCGCTGGGATAAAAGGCTGTAACCACTTGTCATAAAACGTACATCCCTGGATCATTTTTGTTCTGCATATTTAAACTAATTTAACCCTTTTCCCTATAATTAGGTTGGATCTGTTTCCCAAAAAACGGTTCCCCAAAAGGGAGGGGTTTTTCAGTGGGTCAGGGCATTCTGATAGGGACAAAACGGGTCTGGGGGGGCCCCTCCTCCAGTCCATTGGTCTTATCGGAATTTCTTGGTCCGGATTTTCTGGCTGACCATTTGCTTTCGGGGGCCCCGTACGTTTTCTGGACCTCTATTTAAGACGGGGGGCCCAAAAAGTCCAGTATCTTTAAAACAATTTTAGTATGGAAAGAGGACGTCCAACCGCACAAAAAGTGTTTTTTTTCCCCCAGGATTCTTTGTCCCCCATATAAAAAGTCCACCCTTCCCGGGCTCTGCACTGTGCTAGGGGCTGAGGGGCCCACGCGGGTATTTAAGAGGGCGGGGGCTTATTTACAATCTATCCCCCCGTAAGGGGAAACATACTTCCCCCACCCTGCTTAGCTTCCTTAGCTGTATATATAATTTAACAAAAATCGGGTTTTCCCATGATGATCATAAATAGCCCACTCAGATTCACCATTGCTTCCTGCCAAACTATCCCAAAGAAAAGCTCCCCTCTCCTTCCCCTTTCCTAAGGTTTCCCCAAAAATCGGGTTTTTTTTCTTTGGTTGCTTTAGACCCATGTTTTTTCCTCAAGTATCCCTTTCCCAAATGATAAAAGGCTATCATCCCTTTACGGGCTTCCTTGGGCTTCCCCTACCCATTCTTGCCTCCTTGTTTTGTCTTTAAATCCTTTTGGGGAAAAGTATCCCTTTTCCGTGAAAGGGGGCTAAAGCAAGGGGTCTTTTCTTTTTCCCCAAATTTCCCCTTCCCCCTTTGGGTTCCTCAAGCACCAAGTATTTTATCCCTATTCCTTCCCCCTTTGGGTTTCCCCTTAAAAGCAATTTTATTCCAGGGCCTGTATACCCCCCCTTTTTCTCCTGTAAATTAAAACGCAAAGGCTAATACGGGAAAAAAAGGAAATTAAAAAAGTTCTTCGAAAAACTAGAGTGTCTAAATTTTTGGACCTTCTTCCTATCGCTTTCTTTCTTTTTGTCCCTTTTTTTACCCCTTTCACACCATACCCTTTCCTTTCGATGCAAAGTGTAGTTCAATCAAATCATCACGGGGCTTAAAAAACATACCCTTTACCAAATTCCCAACATACAACTGTCCCCTTAGTTTTGCCGTATTACCGAGTTTAAACATGGAACAACCCCTCCTTTCAAGCGCAGACATTTCCAGTTAGGGAATCCACTTCTCTAATCTGGGAAAAAAATTTAACAGCTCATAAAATCACAACGGGGTATCCATCCACTCCGACGGGAGGGTTTTTTTGTCTAACAAAAAGGACCGGACATTACCAACCTCTAATGTACTTTGGGAAGGGGGGGGAGGGTCCCCAGTCCCAAAGAAGGGACGAAACCATCGTAAAAAACTTTAAAAATGTTTTTTTTACCTTTGGCCCGTAAGGGTTTTGAGGGGTTTTCCCGCGAGTTGTCCAATGACCCGTCCCTCTGTAAAAGGGTGAAAGTTCCCGGCCCGTTCGGGGGCGCCACTGTTAGGTTTAGCCAATTGAGAGTGATCACACCAAAACCCAAATGTCCAAAAAGGGAGTGGGTGTAATTTTAGGGTGCACTGCAAAAACTGGCAATTTTCATAAAATGGAACACAAGTGAGACAATCGTGCTCAACCAAATAACATTTTGGTGCCGAGAGCACATCAGAACTGAGCTTTTTTTTGCCGATTTCAAGTTTTTATACATTTTGGGGGGTTTTCTCACTTCAGCACAAAGTAAAAGGGGAATAAAAGTGAAAATATTGTCTTATCTCTCTTGGGCAAAGCGAGTTTACAATCAGGGGTCTTGTTTACCCAAAAGCTTCCTGAGGTTTAGGGAAACACACCCATTGGTTTAGGTTTTCCCCTTTAAGTAATAAACCCTTTCACAGATTGTCCCCGTTTAGCTGAAATTTTGGAGTTAACTCTTTCCCCGCATCCTTAAAAACCTAACCCCAACCCCTTTCCTCAAACCCTAAACCTCCTCTAACCCTAAACCTACCTCTAACCCAAACCCCCCCTCTAACCCACCAAAAACCCCCAACCCTTGCTATAACCCAAACCCAACCCCCTAACCCTAAAACCCAAACGTAACCCCAAAAACCCCACCTCCCAACCCTAAAACCCCAACTCTAACCCTACTGTAAAACCCCTAACAATAACCCTCTTTAACCCTACACATTCCAAAACCCAAAAGGGAAAAAGAGGATTGGGGAGCGGAAAGGGAACCCCGGGAGACAAAAAGGGAAAAAAATAGGAAAACACATCGCGGGCAGCACGGAATTTTCTGCCGGGCCGGGCCCAACAAATCACCATTTCAAATCAGCTAGACCGGGAGAGATCACCCGCTTTTTCCCGGGGGATGAAGAATGTGGAAACGCCGCGGGGGCGCGCAAAAGACTCGCGGGGCGGGTGACTCACCCGAGTGCCCTCTAAAGGGGGGGTTTTTTGAATTTTCCCGCAGGAAGTAAACCCCCGATCCGGGACCCAGGGGGCCACCCAGCAGGGGGGTAGGGAACGGGCCCTTTTTGGCACAACCCCTTTAAAATCGGGTCAATAAAACCCTCATTGCAGATTAAATCCCGCCATTTTTTTGTTTTTTTCTGTATTTTTGGGGGGCCAGCTAATCAGCACAGAGAAAAAAAGGGGGGTGAAGAACCCACCAGTGGGGCCCATGTAGGGGTATCAATTTGCTGCTAAAATCACAAAACCCCATTTATGTAAAGTGAACCCGCACTTCCCGCTCAACCCCATTCTGTTTTTCCCCTTTAAAAGAAAATAACAAATTACTGTCTGTCTGGAAAGCTTTTTTTCAAAGCTAGGAAACAGTTTTTCCCGGCCCTTTTTTAAAAAGAAAAGGATCCTTGATAGAGTACAAACTTAGGGTACAGCAAGATTTGAAAAAACTAGTTATATTTTTTAGAGATTTTGGGAAAAAGCCTAGTTACCTTTTACATTTTCGACGGGAGGGTTTTTGTGGGGGGGGGCGATTTTGAAGCAGACAAGGGTTTTGGGAAAACACAATGATATACCGTAGCACTGTATTTTTTTATTTCTGTTTTGCCAGCAGCCCCCACAACTGATTTTAAAATTTTTCCCCTTTTCTTGTTGGCGCAGTTCTATTGCTTCCGTGCTTGTCGTTTGGCGCAAATACGCGCTTTCCAAACTTTGGGGAAAAAAAATCAATTTCTATACTTGGGAGTTGGAAACTCAGGGTGAAGGACCCCATCCTCTTTAACTTTTCATTAAAAGACCTTACAAAGGGATTCACATAGAAAATTTATCTTTGCAATTATACTAAGCTCTGTAAAGTAAACAAAAATAAGGATAATGTGTTATTACAAAGGGGCGGATAAGTTGGGGCGGGGCAAAAAAAGGGAGATATTTAACACAGAAAAATCAAGGTTTTGTTGGGAAGAACAATCCAATCCGTGATTACTTGTTAAACGAAAAAACCCGGGGTTTTAAAGGCCCTGGGGGAAGGGAATTTAGGAACCCAGTTTTAAAGTAAGTTAAAAATTTTTAGCCCCCAGTTCACCCGGGCAGCTCCCAAGGCAAGTGGGATTAGGGGGTTTTTTTAAAAGAGGCAAAGATACCCCCAAAATGAGAAAAAAATTCTCCCATTAATAAAAGCCCATTTGGTTAGACCACCAGGGAATATTGGGACATTTTTTTGGGGCACCAGGGGCACAGGAAAGACTTTGTAGACTTGAACATGTAAAAAGGTCGCAATAAAAAAAAAAAAAAGGGGACGGGGTGCACTACAAAAACCCAAAAAATTTTAGCAAGGTTTTTGGTTATTTATTTTTAAGAAAAGACGTTTTTGGGGGGAACATAAAAATATATGTTTAAATACAAAAAAGGCAATATAGAGTCTCTCTAAAGATTTTTTTAAACCCGGGACTGTATTAAAAAAACAAGGGGCATCCCCCTCCCAAAAAGAAAAAAGAAGGTTTTCTACAAAAAACATAGAAAGGGGGTTTTTTTAACTTTTTTAGAAAAAGTAAACTGGGGAACTCCCCTCCAAAACTTGTCATGGTGAATTCCACTAACGGGGTTTCAAAAAGGGGTTTGGGAAGCTTTTCCTAAAAGCGTAATAATATAAAAAAGGTTACAGTGACCGAGATTCGGGAGAAGGGTCCCTGATCCAGGGGATTTTTTTCCAAATTCCCAATTTTGAAGCCCGGGAAAAAAAATTTTTTTTCCCAAAAATTTGGGGAAATTTGGGTTTCCCTGCCTCTTTTGGTTTTTTTTTGGGCCTCCCGGGATCAACATTTTTAGCAAAAAAGACTGAACGGGGTTGGACGTCTTGGTCATTTGTGGGCCTTCCCCAAAAAACTATGTTAAAAAACTAACTTAAGGAAGAACACTGTTGATTTGGTGTTAGGGTTTTTCCCACAAGACCGCTTTCCCCCCGATTTCCCGGGTTCCCGGCCGCATATGAGGGGGCATTGAGGAGGGGCGGCCCCGGGATCTGGGCTCCCCCCAATGATTTCCCTGCCATAAAAACCCCACCAAATAAAACGGCACAACCAAGCGCCGAAAACCCCAACAAAGGGGCCAATTTTTGCCGCGGGGACTGCTGGAGTGATCGCCCCCCATGGGGCAGTTTGGCCCCAAGTCCCTGCGTGCTACGAGGGGGCAGGATCCGCAAAAAACACCCGGAAGCACATTTGGGGAAATGAAAAAAGCACCTGGGAGGACGTAACATCAGGGCTGGAAACCCCCAAAATTTGGGCAATAAACTGTCTGCCAATTTAGATACATTGATTGCCTCGCGATTACACAGACAAAAGGGGCCAGGGTCACAAAGCCCAAATCACGGCTTCTTTTTCAACAACACTTTTTTGCCTGCAAAGAGGGGTTTTTTCCTCACAGGCTGCCCGCTCCTAAATTTAACAGAAAACTAATTTTTTTAAAGAAGATATTCAAGGGCCAAAGGGAGATCTATGCATAAGCTTTTGAAAAAAACCCCCTTGCTGGAACCCAAAACTAAAGGGACTTAAAAAAAGGCTCAAGGCTGAATAACTTAAATAATGGGAATTCCCAGAAAGCAAAAAAGGCGCCCCCCCATTGCCCAATTTGGTGCAGAGACTATACCAAATTTTGTTTGGAAATTGACAATCAGGAAAATGGAAAGGGCACAGAAAATTTTGGAAACCCCATAAAAGTGATTTCCCCCCACATTGGCCAAGACTCCAATAAACCCGGGCTTTTCAGAAAAACACGCCTTATCAAACGCGTAGGAAAAAATGGCACCCAGATGCAAAAAAAGGGGAGGAAGCTGTTTAAAATTCCGCAGATTTCCACCGGAAGTGTAAAAAAAAAAAGGTGCTCTTTTAAGGACATTTACTCAGTATTAGCACGAAAGAGAGTAAAAACTGAAATTCATACCTTCCCCTCTTAAATTTTTTTCCGGGGAATGCCAAGGCTATAAAATGGAAAAACCCTGGAAAAAAAGCGGGAAAAAACTTTTGGGTAACCCTGTTTAATTTTAAAAGAAAACCCCAAACGAGGGGAATAGGGGTGTTTTTTGGGCCCAGGAGAGGACTTAGATTCCACACAACAACGGCAGAACTAGAGTCGGGCTAGATCATCCAGTTAATCAAGGAGCAAGTGTGGCAGGGCCTACTTCAGCATCTCAGATGAGAAATAATTTTACCCCTTTTGGGGCTTGGACTGTTTTTTTCTGAAAAATTTACTATTTTTGCCTATAGGGGCATGTTTGACTTTAAATTTTTATACCTGCTATGAAAAGGATACCTGAGGGAGGGGCAAAAAAAAGAAATATTGTTTTTAAAGGGGGGCGAGGGGGGGGAGAAAGGGGGAAGAAAGGACATGGGATCCCCAGTAAAGAGGTGCGAATAGGGGGGGTAAGGCTTTAAATTTTTCATATGCGAAAAAAGAAAAAAGTCAAATGTCAGAGAGGAAAGAAGGGTGGTGGAGGGGAAAAGATTGGGTTTTTCGAGTTATGTAATTTTTCAAATTTTTTTTGGTTTATGTTTCCCTGCCCCGGCCCCATATTTCCGCTCGACCATAGAATCGGATGAAAATCACAATGTTGAAACTTCTTAAACTGGAAAATTTAAGGGGGTTACGAACCCCTCATAAGAGGGAAATGGTTCTTAGGGACCCAAAGGGAAACAACAGGGTTTGAAAACGCCCTAATTACAGGAAAAAACATCTAGAAAGAGCAGACTTTAAACGGATGCAAAAATCATGGGGGAAGGGGGGTTTGGGGGTCACCAGCAAATTTAAAAAAAAAAAAGCTTGAGTTTTTGGGGGTTCTGCAATAAGCCTCCCGGGGGCAAATTGGGTTTCCAACCCACGATGAGGAAGGGGGGTGGCTCAATTTTGTTTTTTTGATTTCCACGGGAGGGATAATTAGCCTTTTACAATATTTTAAAGTCCCAAAAAAAAGAAAGAGATCTTTTTTTTTCAGGCCTGGAACAACTCAAGGGGGATCTTTGCTGAGGGGGTCCCTGCAACACAACACCCTTTGTAGATGTCCTGGAGGTTGAGTAATCCGGGGAAAAAGAGGAAAATTCCCCACATTTTTCTCATGGGGAGACAATCCGGTCAGAATCGATTAAATTTTTTAAAATTTCCCCAAAAATTCACCCAACCAAAAAAATTCAAAAAACTGGGGTTTGGATAATTCCCCTTTGGGGGGGGATTTCCTCCTTTCCCTTTGGCAGGGAAAAAAAACAGTTTTCAGATTTCCTCCCCCAAGGGTTTGGTGGTGGAATTATGAAACGAGACAACAAAAATAAAAAAGCAGGGGGCGTTTTTCTACAGTAAAAAACGGAAGCAACAAAAGCCGTTTTGAG